>ML014335.1:0-25925 GCA_003615045.1 Caulochytrium protostelioides | reverse complement strand
CTGGCGCGGGTCCGTGGCGCGGCGTCGGTGGCGGGTGGCGGCGGCGGCGGCGGCGCGGCCGGGTCCCAGAGCGCGGCGTCGCCGTCGCCGCCGTGGTCGGCGGCGGCATCGCCGCCAATCACGAGGACATCGGCGCTGCTGATATGCGTACCGATGGTCTCGGCCTCGGCCTCAGCTTCGGGTCGACGGTGCCGCGAGCGCCGCGAAGGCTGTGGCGCGGGTGGGGTAGGCTCGGCAAAGATGTCCATCCTAGCACGGAATGAGGCGAGACAGCAGACAGAATGAGGAATGAGGCCGGTGCCATCGCCGCGGTATGTTTCACGCTCCGCGTCGAGAAGGCTTTTGTCTGTTGATGCTGGCTACGTTCTGAGGATGACATAGAAAGCTCGAAGACTGTGGTGACATGGACATAGAGCCGTACCATGATCTCTTTGCCGACATCGCAGATGGGCGGTGTGCGGAAGTTGGGGAAGGGAGGTCGGAGATCGCCATGGCAGCGGCGGCGGCGGTTACTGCGCCTCCCGTCCCCCGCGCGCGCCGTCGTGCGGATCGCCGGTGTCGGTGGGGCACAGCGATGGGGGACATGGGGTGGGCCCCCGAGCTTCGCGGCGGCACAACTCCAGAGGCTATAAAATTACGAGTCCGTCCATGCGGCTCCGTCCCTCCGTCCCTCCGGCCATGCTACTCAAGACATTCTCGAGAGGGGTTCGTGCTGAAGCCTATGTACAGATCATCTCCTTTCATACTGGACAGAGCGAAGCGCAATGACGCCATCCCTGAGCGGAAGGCCACCTGGAATCCCGCTCGGTCTCCGCATCAGGCCGATTGCTCCGATGCGTTGGCGTCGGCGGGGAGCGCCGCCACGGAAACCAAGCCATCGCTCGCGGCCGGCCAGGCCTGGGCGATGTGGCGCAGCTGCGTGAGCTCGCCGCCCTCGCCCTGGGTCGCGCGGAACCGGTCGCAGAGCGCGACGAGGTCAGGCCGCTCGAGCGGCCCGGCGCAGTAGCCGCGGAGCGTGGCCCACGTATGCTCGGGGACCCGCAGGGCCCCCACAGCGCCTCTCCGCGCCGCCGTCGCCGTCACCGCGTCCCCGGCGGAGGCCTGCACGTGCTCGGCCACGAGCGGCATCGCGTTGTACGCGGCATACGCGCGCTGCTGGATGTCGAGGGCGTCGAGTAAGTTGAGCACGATTTCAGCGGCCTCGCCCGGAACGGCGCGCGGTGGCTTGCTCAACGACGACGACGACGACGACGACGACGACGACGACGACGACGACGATGGGTTGCGAATCAGACTCAACGCCAGATTGTAGCGGGCGCGGGCGTTGCGCGGAGAGATCGCGATGGCCCGGCGGTAGGCGTCGACGGCCTCGGCATGGCGGCCGGCGTTGGCGTGGGACGCGCCGAGGCGAGACCACGACATGCTGAGGGCGTCCGTCGCACGATCGGCCTCGGTACCCAGCATCCCCAGGGTTGGGTCGGAGGGCGAGGGGGCCGCAGATGACCGCTCGGTCGATGACGGCTCCGCAGACGTAGCATGGGTGACGACCGTCTGGAAACAGTCCGCAGCCTTGGCGTACTCCTGGGAGATGTTGAACAGCACCCCGAGGGCGACCTGCAGGTCGGGATCATACTCGCCCGCGTGGTAGGCCGAGCGTGCGGCGCCCATGAAGTTCGCGATGATGAGGTTGTGCCGGGACTGGTAGGAGGGCGGCGCGTCGTCGACGCTGTGGGTCGGGCTGCGGGCGCCCGCCCCGTGACGCAGAGCGCCGTCGGGCGAGGGGTGCGCCTGAAGCCACGCGGCCTGGCGGCGGCTGGTCGCGGTCGCCCAGGGCGAGCGGTTGAACCACGCGAGCAGGCATGTGTGCGCCTCGGCCCAGAGCCCCTGGTTGGTGCGAGTGACCGCGAGCGCCATCCATGCTTCGAGCCGCTGCGGGTTCTGCGCAATCGCCTGCTCGAACGCGCGCGCCGCGAGCACATCGTCGTCGCTGGCCTGCAACGCATGCCCTAGCGTGCACAGCGCCTGCGACAGCGCGTCCGCCTGCGGATCGACCGTCGCCGCGGCCGGCGCCTCGGCCGTAGCGAGGTCCGCGACTGCCGCCGTCGGCGCCGCCGCCTCAGGCCGCGAGGCGTCGAGCGCCGTCACCTGCGGCAGCGCATGGTCCCAGAGCATCTCGCCCGACGGCAATGTATACGTCGGCGCGGCCGCGACCGGCCCCGAGGGCATCAGATCATGGCCCAGGGGCCAGCCCTCGTCCTCGAGCGCGTCGGCGGTCGCGAGCGGCGCCTCGCGTGGCTGCTGCGGGCGCTGGCCGCGCGGGTGGCGGTGATGCTGGCGGGTAATTGATTCTTCCCACGGCGCCGCCGGACCGAGCGGGCCATTCTCGAGTCCACGGCCGCGCCCCTGCAGGGCGTCGGCGGCCTGTCCCAGGGCTTCGTCCAAGTCGCGGCCCATGGCGCCCGTCTCGGCGGCCACGCCGTCCTGCCGCGCGAGCGCCGCCATCACGGCGCGCGCCGCGTCCATCGACGAGACCGGGTCCGCCAGTGCGCCTCCGCCAGACGCCGTCGTCGGGTCGGCCTGCACGGCGTGCGATACGTCGGCCGTGACGACGCGCTGTCCCTCGACGACGAGGTCGCCGTCGCGGAGGCCGCGGACAAAGGCCATGAACGCGCTGTTCTGTAGCTTGGCCCCGACATCGACGGCGCCCACAGGGGTGCGCGTGGCGCCGTCGCGGGTGCCGGCGGCGACCGCGGGATCAACCTGCACCGCCACGGTCTCCAGGAGCCGCCGTGCGGAAGCGCGGATCGCGTCCTGGTCGTCCTGCGGCCGCGTCGCCTCCGCGTCGGCGAGGGCATCCACGGCAGCCGCCGGCAGCAGCGACGCTGCGGTCGACGCCGGCATCGGCATTGCTGTCGCGGTCGCCACCGGGATGGTCGGTACAACCCCCACCGGCGGCGCGGGCGCCACGGCGGGCGGCCGGGTGATGGCGCGCGCAGGCGCCAGGTGGGCGGCCATGAACGCGTGCGGCGGGGGCGGGGGCGGCGCCGCCGTGGCCCATGGCGCGCGCGCTGCAAGCGGCAGCGGCGGCGGGCCGCGGTGCCGCGGGCCGTCGGCGCCCATGCCCGGCATGCCGTGGGCGTGGCGGCCCATCGGCTCGGACGCCAGGTCGTCGCCGCCGCTCTTGTGCTTCGGGCCGAGATGCATGGCTTCGAACTCGTGGATCCACGCGCCGAGTCCCGCAGCGTCCGCGGGCCGTGGCGGCGCCGCATGATGCGGTGCTGCATGGCGCGATGCTGCATGGTGCGATGTTCCGTGGTGTGATGCTGCATGGTGCGGCGGCGGCAGCTGCACCGTCTCGGCCCACGCGGCCGTCAAGGAAGGACTGCGGCCATGGGACGCGTGGGGTGGCGCAAAGCCATGCATCCCATGCGGCGGCGCATGCGGATGCGACGCCGGATGGGCGAACGGCCTCCCATACGAATCGCTGGCGGCGGCGCTGGCGGCGTGCCGCCGCAGATCGCCGCGGAGGGGGTCATGATGCAGGCGAGGGGCGCCGGCCTCCGGGGACGACGCGGCAGGCGGCTGCTGACCTGGCTGATGAATCCACGACTGGAAGGCGGCGCTGTCGTGGTGCGCGTGGGCAGACGCCGCAGCGGCGGAAGGCGCGGCGGGCGGCGGGTAACGCTGGGCGGCGGCGTGCGACCCCGCGGGCGGCGGCCCGCGGCCCGTGTGGTCCACAAGCTGCTTGAGGCCGCCACCGCCAGCGCAGGATGACGCCGACGCGTTCATGTTCATGGCGGCCGCTTCAAGCAGAACGTTTAGCAGCGCCGTCAGACGCGGCAGATGCGCCACGAGAGCAGTCGGGCGATCGGGAGCCCCCCGAGATCTGATGGGCAAGGTATGAGGTGTGCAGCAGGTACAGAGAGACCACGTCGTGACCCGACGGGCATGGAATCAAGACGCCTGCTTCATCTTCTGCTAAGATCGATGAACGTCGACGCGGCATCGTTGGTGTTGATGATTGCTGATAAGGGCGTCGAATGAAGGGGTTCCACGTATCGACCAGGCCGACCCGAGCGGCGCTGATGGGCGCTCCGGCGCGTGCGTGGCGGGTCCAGCGGCCGCCGCCAACGCCACCGCGAGGGTAGGGGCTCCCGCCTGACCAAAAGCCGTGGCGCCGCCCGTGTCGATCGACGGCTGCGCCACCCTTCTGCATTGGTAGCCTCCGCCCCCTACGTGCCACCAATGGCATCGCTCTGCGACCTCCGACCCTCCGACAATAACTAAAGGCAAGACAACCCCAAGACCGCCATGGAAGCGTATAATATAGCGTGTAACCATAGTCAGCGCTGGATCCATCGTCTATCTAGAGCATCCAACAACGGCATGTGGGGATCCGGGGAGCTCCTCCCCCTACGCGTCCTTGGCGCGCCGCGCCGCGAGGTGCCGCTGCAGGAAAAGCGTCGCCGCGGCCGCCCCAATCGTGAGCGTCAGGCCGAGGACGACCTGCAGAATGCGGTACGTGAAGGAGGGAATCGTGAACAGCCGGAGCCGCGTGTTGTCCCATTTGCTCTCGGCGGACGTGCCGATGCGGCTGAGCGGGTTCGCGTCGGGCAGGGTCGTCTCGTCGGGCCGCGTGGCGACGACCTTCCACCGGTGGCTACCGCGATCCCAGGCGATGCCGGTGCCGTACGCGTAGTGGTACATGGCGACCCCGCCGCCGCGGCAAACGCCGCTGATACAGACGGCGGTCGCGCCGGCATCCGTGCCGTTGGCGCCGCTGCCGTTGCCCGCGAGCCCCGCGCAGTCGGAGTCTGCCTGGCACGACCGCGGCGTCGGTGGCAGCGGTGAGGTCATGTTCAGCAGAAACCGCTGCAGCATGAATGGAATCGTGTCCGGGCGGTCGTAGTGGAACGTCTGGCTGTAGCTCGTCGGCTCGCGCAGGTCGGCGGCCGTCACGTTGGGGAACACGCCGCGCGACAGTTCGCACGTGATGTTGCCCAGGAAGCAGCGCGCCAGCTCGGCGACAAGCGCGCAGTCCGCCGCCAGCGGCGCCGCGGAGCCGCTCGGCGGCGTCATGTCGGTCAGCTGCGCCACAGCCCGCGCGACCTGGGTCGCGGTGGCACAGAGCGAGGCGACCTGGACAGCGCCCCACCCGCGGCCGTCGTCCATCTCGGTGCCGAAGTATGGATTCGAGAACGTCGTGTCGTAGTCGGTGATCATGACGGCCGCCAGACGGCGATTCCGCTCCAGGAACGCCTGGAGCGCGCTCGTGGGCGGCAGGCCCAGCGGATACGTCGGCGGCGGCGACGCCGCGCCGTCCTCGCTCGGGCCCGTCCCGACACCGGTGGCCGGCACCAGGCTGAGCGCGACCGTGGACGCAGCCGCCGCCACGGCGCCGTCCGCCGCCGGGGGCACCGTCGCCACGGCCGCCGCCTGGGCCGTCAGGCGCCGCCGCAGCGCGACGGCGCCATCCGCGGTCGCGTTGGTATCGATGTGGACGTAATTGCGGAAGGCGAGGGGCTCGGCAGCGGAGCCGTTGGTCGCGGGCGCCGGGGCGTAGAGGTGGCCGACGCTGGCGACCTCGATCACGGCGTCGAGGCGCTCGAAGGGCAGCCGCCGGAAATCCAGATGGGCGAAGCACGGCAGCGTGCACGCGGCGCCGTCGACGGGGCAATCGCGCGTGCCTTCGGCGGACTTCTCGTGGCAGACGAAATCGGTCGGGCTGACGTCCTGGACAAAGCGGCGCGAGCCGGCTAAGCCCCACGCTTCGCCGTTGAAGAAGGCCACGACCACGTGCTTCGTCGCCGTCAGCTGCGGCATCAGCGTATTGAGGGCATGGACGGCAGCCATGGCGGCGATCATGCCCGTGCGGGCCGAGCCCGCGCCGATCGCGAAATCGCGGACAAGCGCCGAGCTGTCGATCCGCGTCACGAGCATCACCAGGCCGCGGCCGTCGTCGCGCTGGATCGACGCGTCCAGCGAGGCCCAGACGCTCAGACCGCCGATGGGGTCGCAGCGCCCGCGGTGCAGGCACCCGACAGCGTCGTGCGCCGCCCACATGCTGGCGTCGGCCTGGACCGCGTAGTACATGGCGCCGAGGCCGTGGCGGCGGCCGCCTTGGGCCGCGATCGCCGCCTCGTTCCAGGCCGTCGCGCGACTGAGCTTCGCCAGGTCCTGTGCCCACCACGCGGACCGCCGCGCCGTGAACCCAAAGACGGGCTTAACAAATGTGCGGTGCAGCAGGCCCGTCCCCTGCGGGTTCCACGGGTGGCGGGCGGCCGGAGTGCCGGCATACAGGCCGTACTCGCACTGAGGGCAGCGCGACGCGAGGCTGAAGCCGCCGTCGGGGCCCGTGGTCTCGGCGATAATGAGCATGCCGCTGACATGGTCGTCGCCCATCAGCCGGTCCACGTTGCGGCTGAACAGCGCGTAGCTCATGACCGGGAACCATTTGTTGCCGTAGCCGCCCGAGACCGCGCCGCCCAGCATCGCATCCAGCCGCGCTTGGCTCGACGCGTTGTACAGCACGCCGTAGGCGTTCGAGCGCCGCACGCCGTGCGTCCCGTCCGCGTCCAGATGCAGGGTCCACGCCTGCCCGAACAGCCGCTGGTAGGAGATCTGGTCAAAAACCGCCGTCTGCGCGGCAGCATATGGCGGCCATGTCCGTCCAAGCAGCATCGTCAGCAGCACCGCGAGAAAAACGAGCGAGCACAGGGTCCGGCGCCGGCGCCGGGGAGCCGTGGCCGCTGACATGGTTGCCGTCGCCGGCATGGCTGCAGTCGCTGTCGCCCGTGCTGCGGCGGCGGCGGCCGTGGCAGCCATGCGAAGCGAGATCCCGCGGGCACAAACCAAGAAACCAAGGAGAAGGAGGGTGCACCTCGGCACGCGGGCCTGGCAGGAAAGGACAGCCGCGCGAGTGTCAGCGGAAAGGATGGACCGCGCGCTCTGGGTCCACGGACCACCGCGTGGAAACGATAGCTTGCTTCCCCGAAGCGAACGGAACCGCCGACGGATGTCCAACATGAGACCCCCCGCACGGCCGCGGACGCAGTTGGGCTCCTCGCGGCTCGGCCGTGTCGCATCGGGCAGATGGCGGGACGCGGGCCATCCACGGCGGATGCGTGGGCGACTGCCGATGGTGCGGAGATCCATGCGCATACGCGCTGTCGGAGATGCCGCCGCCGCCGCTCCGACCGCCACATGCGCTGGAAGTGCATGAGAGACGACGGCGCGACAGTGGCTTGGCGCCCCACTTGGCGGCCTGCCTTGGTGGCGCCTAGCAGCCCCCACCGCCCCTGATTTTCGTGGATGTGGCGCACGGACGCCGGTCCGCTGCAACAGCATTCCCCCCTTCGCCGCCACAGCTGGCGGCGTATCAGTCACTTCTTTAAGTTAGTGTAAGTCTTCACATGTCGTCATTGTCATTGTCACTGCCGTGATCGTCAACGTTGGCGTCAACGTTGGCGTTGTCATGGGTATCCACATCCGATGTCGACGAGACCTCCGGATCAAGGATTAGCGCATTGTAGTGCGCGCCGAGCCCGTAGTAGTGCATGTGGTAGGTCAAATAGACGGTCGGGATGCGGGACGTCGCAGCGCCCGGCGCCGTCGCGGTGGGCGTCACCGAGGCCGGGACCGTCGTGCCGTCCTCACGCTCGGGCTTGATCTCGATGTAGCTCACGTCGGACACCACGCCGATGCGCACATCCAGGATGCGGCTGAGCGCCACGAGCTCCACGTGGCCGCCCCACATGGCATCGACGATCAAGGCGCGGCAGTAGCGCGCGAGCAGGCGGTCGGCGTCGGAAGCAGAGGCTGGCAGGGCCGCGGCGGGGTCGGCGCCGTCACTCGGCGTCGGCAGCTCGACCGCGTCGATATACGGCAGAAACGCGTCCGGGTGCTGTCGGAGGTGCTCCGCCACCAGCTGACGGAGGTGCGCGGGCGCATACGGGTCCACAGGGCCCGTCGTCGCCGCAGTGCTTGCGGGCGGGACGACGCCGACGCGGCGCAGGGTCTCACCCATCGCGCGGAACAAGCAGTGGCCGTCGGGACGGATCGGCAGCATGCGCAGGGCGGCCAGCGCGGGCCGAGACTGCTTGAGCCGCGCGAGCTGGCGCTCGATCCCGGCGTCCTCCTGCTTGCGCGGGTTCGGCATGTGCTTGGCTTCCTCACGCGCCTGGGCCTGCTCCTCCTCGAGGGCCCGCGCGCGTGCCTGCAGCCGCTGCTGGTTCTTTTCTTTCTTGGTCAGCTTTTTCTTGCCGTCCACGCCGGGAGCTGTAGCACCCGTGGGAGCCGGCGACGCCGTGCTCGACTCAGAAACCTCGGTGGCGGTCTCTGCCGTCACGTCCTTTTCCGATGGGGTGGGCGGCGATCTTGTCGCCTCGACATCTGCATCCGTATTCACCGTCGATGTCGCGATCGCCGCGTCGTCCTCGCCGTCCTCGCCCTTCGCACTTGCCGCGGGCACCGCTTCGCGGCCGCTGAGGGTCGGTCCATCCGAGTCAGATGCCACGTCGCCGTCGGGGCTGCGGGCCAGCGCGTCCGCGAGTTCACGGGCCTGCCGGGCATCATGGTCGCGCTGCATGACCACCATCTCGGCCTGCGTGGCCTTCTTTTCTTTCTTGGGCAGGCTAGCGAGCGTCTTCTTCATGCTCATGAGCGTGACCTGCAGCTGCTTGTTCTCGGCGCGGTGGCGCTGGCGGACGGCCGCCGCCGTCTCACTGTCCGCCATCCCGATCCTTGTCCCCGAGGGCAGCGACCAGCACGTCAGCAGGGCAGCCAGCACAGCCGCGAGGGCAGCAAGCACCGCAAGGCGTGGCACGTGAATGGTGGAGCTTGAATATCAACAAACAGTATCGTATCAAATCGCCACAGCGACGATCGGCTGAGCACAGAGAGGGAAGGGTCGATGTCAACAAAGAAAACTCGTCGGGGTCCGGGCGAAGGTCGGCAATAGAAAAGCGCGGGATGCCGCGGAAAGCGATGCTGATGTCGCCGATGATGAGGTGGCGTGCCAATCCCATCTTATCTTCTCGCATCGGTTGTCGTCCGCGATGCATGAATATCATCGTGGTAATCGTCGTGCATGCCGATGGCCGGTGGGTCGATGGTGCGTTGTATCGTACCACCCCTCGAAGTTGCGAGAACGTGCGGCGGCAATGACCGACACCGTCGGTCCTCAGGGCCCTCGCTCCGCCCGCGATGGGGGGAGAGCGAAAAGGGTGCTCTCCATGCTGCGCCACCGCCACTGCGACCGCCACTGTGACCGCCGCTGCACTCTTGCCTCCCAGCCCACGCATCAACCCATCACTCAAACCATCACATCAAGCGCTGATCAGCGTCTTCCTATGCACAAATAAATAAGCGTATCAGATGTCCGGCGCCGCAGCCGCACGACGAGGCGGAACCGGTGGCATCCACCCGAACGGGTGCCGCATGTCAGAGAGAATGATTCTCTTGCCAGCTCGCGGTCTCTGCTGGAGGGGCCTCGAGCCTAGATGTAGGCCGAAAGCCTACAGGCCTGGAGTCCAAAGGCCTAGAGCCAAGCCGTAAAGCCAAGCATGCCGGCGCGCTGCATATTCAGCAGACTGAGGCGGAAGCCGCGCTCGCCTGGGCAGGTCCACGCATCGTCGGCGTTATCCATGAGCGACACGGACAGCGACTCCGACGAGCCGCCGAACGTCGAGGCCGTAGTGTCCGTGGGGTGCGCGTGCGCGTGGTCGTGCCACGTGGTCGGCGGATGGGTATCCAGCGGCGTGAGCCCGCCGCCGCCTTCCTGCCATGCTTCGCCCGGCTCGGTCGGCGAGAGCGCGTTGTCGCTCCGCGCAGTCCAGCCCGGCGTCGTCGTCGTGGTGTCGCTCGCGGCAGTGCTCGCGGCGGCGGTGCCGCGGTGAAAGAACCGTGAGACGCCGCCCCAGTGCTGCTCGATCTCGGAGGCCTCGCGGCGCAGGGTCGCGGCTTCCTGGCGCAGCGTCAGCTCGAGCCGGGCCTCCAGCTCGGAGGCCTCGCGCCGGATCGTGTGCGTCACGGCGTCGAGGGCCTCGCGGCCCTTGTGAGCGTTGCGCACGAACGCGCTGACGGCGGCGGACTCGATCGCGCGGGCGATCTTGTCCATCACGCCGACCGCCGTGAACCGGACCTTCTGTCGGAACTCGGTCGCGGCCTCGGGCTGCGCCGCGTCCGGCACGAACGTGCAGACCTCCTCGACAGTGAGGTACTGGCGCATCGTCAGGTTGACGGAGGTCGCCTCGTAGTGCTGCGAGCGCGGGTCCAGCGCGGACGTCTCGCGGAAGAAGGCCGTGTCGCCGACATTGATGCCAATCCACTTGAGGATGGCCGGCGCCTTCTGCTCGCACTGCAGCAGCCGCTCCGTATACAACACGCCTGTCTGCGGGTCGACCCAGCGGTTGAGCACGTCCACGGAGATGACGTGGGGCGTCTTGAGGTTCGGATATTTGCGCCAATTCGCCGCCGTCAGGGTCGCCCACCCGTGCGGGAAGGTATGCACGGTCTCCGAGAACGACATGGTCAAGCGGCCTGCGGGTGAGGCGCCACCGCCGCCGATGTGGGGGGCGAGCGGGCGAGCGAAGGCCGTGCGATCGACGGCGGTGCGATCGATGGCGGTGCGATCGACAGCGGCAACAACGATGCGCCGTGGCCGTGGCCCCAACGCACGTGGTCCACGTGGCACGCGGCACGAGACGGGAGAATGGAGCGCCTCAGACGCGTCCGAACGCCCGGTCCGACTTTGGGGTCACGGCCACTGCCGGCACACGAGCGCGCGGGTGCCGCGCGGTGGTCGGTCGGCCGTCAGTCTCGGCGAGACAATGGGAACCGGGGCGGCGGCGCTCGCAGCGTTCGCAGCACTCACAGCGGCGACGGCGACGGCGGCGACGACGCCTCCCGGTCCAGGACAGTTCGGGGCCGCCGGACCGCCTCGGATCGGCCGTCGGGTATCGACCGAAAGCAGGGAGACGTGCGATGTGCGAGATCCGGTAGAAGCGGGACACTGCGGTCCAGCGATGGCGATGGCGATGGGCACGCGGCGGCGCGGGTCGCGCTTGCAGCAGGGCCTCCGCGGAAGGCGAGGTCCGGTGGGAGGGTTTCGTAGTGACGCGCTGCGCGGAGAGAAACCAAGCGACCGAGCTTGACGACGGCGGTGATGCGGTTGGCGAAGCGATGGGCGCGGGTCGCGTCGGAAGATGCATCGGCATGCGCCGCCTCTCTGTCCGCTCGGCCCACGCCGCCTCTGGACCCCTTGACTTGGCCCGGTCGCCGTCACAGCGGCACGTCGGCGTATCCCATGGACCGCCCACCCGCGGATCCGCTATGGTTTCATCGGCTGGCACGGGCTCCTTGCCGTTCGCCGCCACTCCTCGCCACTCGCAGAACAGACAGCCCATGACCTCTCGTCACGGGCCTCGCTGCCCTTCCGGCGGCTTCGCACCACGCACGCGCAGCACTCAAGTGCGCATCGCGACCGACTGCCGCGAGGCCACAGGCCATCGAGACCTCTCGGCCAGCCTGCCGACGCCGCCGCCGACGCCGCTGCCGCTGCCGCTGCGCCACGGGACCCTGACGAGCCGCCTCGCCACGGGTCGTCGGTTCGCCGCGGCAGGCGACGGGGGTCCTCCGGCCGAAAAGCGGGAAAAGGGCGGGACGCAGGGCCGTCGGAGCGCGGGTGGCGACGACATCGATAGCGATGTCTCAGCGGCGATTCAACAAGTTTGAGCAGTGATGCGCAGTCGATGCCATGCGCGGCGCGGGGGACATTGGGTGCTGAAGCATCACGTCGAGCCTCGGCATGGCGACCCCGGATGCCCGGCGGGAAGGGCCCGGCACAGCCACCAAAACTCCGACGCCCATGTCGAGGATGAGCCGTGGCCCCGACATGCCGGCACGGCCGCCTTCCAGCGATCGCCCCGATCTCTCTCTTGGAGCCATGCTCACAACGGTCTCTTGACCCATCCGGCCGTCGCATCGGGCCCCGACGACGACCCCAGAAATCCTAAAAAGTGACTGTAAAAATGCAATAAGGAGAGGGAGAGCTGTGTGGCGCGTGAGCGAGGGCGTCAGTAAGTAAGTGAGTGAGTGAGTGAGAGTGAGAAGCAGCGGGAGGCGCGGGATGCCGACGGCATCGATCCGCATGAAAGGAACGACGACATCGACGACGACGGCGACGATGACGAGGCGCCGCAGAGATAGAAAGAAAACAGACGCGCAGGACCCCGAGCTCACTTGATCCAGGTACGAGCCGCGAGAAAGCGGACGCATGGAGCGAGCCGGAGATGCCCGCCACGTCAATCGGAGCAGCACGGAGTGGCAACACAGCACGAACGCCGCGCCGCGTCGTCACCCGTCGATCGACTGCGACATGCGGATGCGCATCAGAACGAGCGCGCCACGAAACGCGTTCAGCACGTCCAGCGCGGCACGAGGCGTCGCGAGGACCCAAAACGGCGCCGCGCAGAGCAGAACGAGCGAGCGCCGACGGTCGTGGCATCCACCGATCGACATCGATGGCCCGCCCGAGAGAGCTCCGTCACAGACCGCCACGGCTCCTCGTCCATAAATAGAGGGCGTCGGGAGAAAGCGAGAGAAAGAGAAAGGCGACGCGGCGGGGGCAACCACGAGGCCGTCGGCCAGGCGGTCCGTCGATGCAGCGATGCCTTTGATTCAGGCACGCATCACGGACAAGCGCGCCGCATGATTGCCGTTCTCGAGATCCGAGAACCGCCGACCCACGGCAAGCGGCGGCCGTTGCGCGCCGGGGGCAGGTACACACAAAAAAAGGAAGACGGGCGCGCGGCCAGCGTCTGATGAAAGCGGGCTGGCCTGGCCTGGCCTGGCCTGGCCTAAACGTGATACCCACTTCCCGATGATGACGACGACGTGACGACGTGACGACGACGCAGGTCTTCCGCGGTCGAGGGGGGAGGGGGGGTCCAGGTAGCCAGGGCCATGAGGAGGGAGGCCACGCGAGCAGAAAGGGACACCGAAGCCGTCGGTTTACTTCTTCTCCTTCTTGTCCTGCTGGGCGGCAGCGGCGGCGGCCTGCTTGGCGAGGTGCTCGTTGAGGGCACCGACGGCTTCACGGACGCGGCGGGCGAGCTCCGAGACCGGGCCCTGGGGCGCCGACTGGAGCAGGCGGAGAGTCTCGGCGGGCGGGGCGTCCAGCAGCATGCCGGTGATCTTGCCGGCATGCTCGACGTGGCCCGCGGCGCCGGCGAAACCGGTCACGAGCGGGAACAGCAGCTCGCCGAGGAAGGGCTTCTGCTCGGCGGGCGAGAGCGACTCGATGTACTCGAGCGTCAGCGAGGGCTGCTTCTTGTCGCCCTGCTTGCCGCCCTGCTGCTGCTGCTGCTGCTGGGGCTGCTGGGGCTGGCGGGGCCCGCCCTGCTGGGGCTTGCCCTGCTGCTGCTGCTGCGGCTGCTGCGGCTGGCCCGGCTGGGGGCCGCCGCGCGGCTGCTGCTGCTGCTGCTGCGGGTGGTGCGGCTGGTGCTGGCCGAGCATGGGCTGGTGCGGCGGCATGCCGAACTGCTGGCCCATCTGGGAGATGCCGCTGACGGCGCCGCCGGCGGCCGCGCCGCCGTTGTTCCAGCGGCGCGGGCCCGGGGGCCCGCCCTGCGGGCCGCCGTGGGAGCCGCCCTGGCCAGGGTTCATCATGGCGCCGCCCGGGCCGCCCGGGCCGCGGCCCTGGGCCTGCGCCTGGGCGGCCGCGACGGCCGCCGGGTTGTGCATCGCCGCGGCCACGGCAGCAACCATGTTGTTCGGGTAGAACATGGTGTGGCCGACGCCGTAGGCGCCGCCCATGCCGGGGAGGCCCATGACGTTGTTGGGGTGGCCGTGGGGTCCGGCGGCGTGGTGGTGGCCCGGGTGGCCCGGGTGGCCCGGGTGACCCGGGTGGCCGTGCGGACCGGCGGCGTGATGGCCGGCGCGCTGGGTCATCTGGAGGGCGAGCTGCTGGCGACGGACCTCGCGGGTCTGGGCCAGGGCGACGTAGATGGGCTTGCCCTCGATCATGTGGCCGTTCATCTCAGTGACGGCCTTGGTGGCCTCGTCGGGCGCGGAGAAGCACACGAAGCCGAAGCCGCGGGGGCCCTTCTCGTCGGCCATGACCTTGGCGGAGGTGATCACGCCGTACGGCGCGAACTCGTGGCGCAGACGGTCGTCGTCGATCGAGTCATCGAGGTTCTTGACGAACAGGTTGACGCCCTGCGACTGCGCGCTCTTCTCCTCGCGGGCCTTCTGGTACTGCGAGCGGAGTTCGGCCTGGCGCTCGAGCTTGGACTGCGCGCGCGCGACAAAGAGGGTCTTGGGCGCCGGGGTGGTGGTGGCGGCGGCAGCGGCGTTCGGCGAGGTGGCGTTGGCGGCGGCGGCCGGGGCCGAGGCGGCGGCGGCGACGCCCGGCATCTCCTTGTCGTGGAGGGCCTCGACGGCCTTCTTGGCGGCCTCGTGGGTCTCGAAGTTCACGAAGCCAAAGCCGCGGGACTTGCCCTCCTCGTCCTTCTGGACGACACCGGAGGTGATGGGGCCATAGACGCCGAAGACCTCCTTGAGCTTGGCGTCGTCGACGGCCGGGTCGAGGTTCTTGACGTAGACGTTGGTGAACTGGGCGCGGAGGGCCTCCTGCTTGGACTCGCGCTCCTTGCGGGGCACGTGGCGGCCCACAAAGACGACGCGGTCGTTGAGGAGCATGCCGTTGACGCGCTCGATGGCGGTGCGGGCGCCCTCCTCGGTCTCGTAGTGGACAAAGCCGAAGCCGCGCGACTTGCCCTCGCTGTCGACGGCGACCTTGCACGACGCGATCGGGCCGAAGATGGAGAAGGTCTCGTGGAGCGCCTTGTTGTCAATGTTGGCGTCCAGGTTCTTGATGAAGATGTTGCACGCGCCCGAGCGGCGGGAGACGGGGTCGCGCTGCGACCACATGATGCGCATGGGGCGGCCGCGGATCGGCGTGTAGTTGAGCTCGTCCTTGGCGCGGCGGCCGTCGGCGGCGTTGTGGTAGTTCACGTATGCGTAGCCGAGCGAGCGGCGCGTGACGTTGTCGCGGAGCACGCGAATCGACGCGACGGGGCCGATCGTGGTGAACACGGCGAACAGCTGGGCCTCCGTGATCTCGGGCTCTGATCACCGGAGAAAAAAAAGGACATCATGGCATGCCGTCCACCCCCAGCGTGAAATCCATTTCAAAGCAGAACAAGCAAAAGCATGAGTCCCACCGATGTCAGACGACGCGCGTTCCCGGCGGCCCATCGCGGCAGGGCCGAAGGCCCCGGGTCATTCTCCCGACACAAGGGTACTTACCGAGCTCACCGACGTAGAGCGAAGCGGCGGCGTTGGGGGTCTGGGCACCGCCCTCAGCAGCCGAGGCGGCGGCCTTGGTCTCGCCGGCCTTGGCGGGGGCCGCAGCGGCGTTGTCGTTGTGGGCGACGGCCGGCGACTCGTTGGCGGTCACATCGTTGGCGGCGTTGGCAGCAGCCTTGGGGTCCGCGGCAGCGGCGGCCTTGTCGGTGGTCTGGGGCGACATGGTTTTTTTTTTTGAGTTAGTGGGGGGGAAGGGACGGATGAACGGATGCGCTGGGGGGTTTGGCGAGGGATGGATGGCAACGCTGCGGTGGGCAACAGAGCGGCAGGGTCTGGCGAGCGGGTCGGTCGTCGGTCGTCGTCGTCGTCGTCGTCGTCGTCGTCCTATGCAGGGGGAAGACTATCGGACGAGGAGCACGGAAATGGGTTTTTTTAAGATGAGAGCGGAGATGGCGATAGCCAATATGAAAGGGGGTTTGGGGGGGGTTAGCGAGGCATAGTGATGACGCCGTCATGGCCCTTCCGGCCGCCCCACACGCGCTGGTCCGCTCCGTGGCGTCCCCGGCCTCCTGCGCAGCGAGGCAGGGGCCACGTCGTCGCTGGGCGCGGCATTATGCGCCACGGCCGCTGGGGCCGGCGGGTGCGCGGTCGGCGTCCATGGACGGTGGCAGCATGGACGGCGACGGTGACGGCGACGACGACGGCGACGACGGCGGCATACCGGTTCTCGGGTGGTCGGAACGACCCTCGCGCGGTTCCCCCCGCCAGCCTTCCTCGCCGTGGCTGCCGCCAGCACCACTCGCGGACTCGGCGGGCGGGCGGGCCGTCGGGCGGACGGACGGCCAGCGAGAGCGCCGCGGCTGCTGAGTCCGCTCGGTCGTCGCCGACGCCTGACCCCGACCCCGCCGAGTCCGCCGACGCCGCGGCGGCCGTCCCGGCCCGGGCCGGTCGTCCGCTCGCGCGCGTGGGCGGAGTGGCCCCCGCCGGAGCCGCTAGCGCTGGCGCTGTCCCTCCCTCCCCGTCGTGCGGCGTCGCGTCGCGTCGCGTCGCGGCCGCGGCCGCGGCCACGGGCCCGCGCGGGTCGGCAGAAGCGCCGGCGGAAGCGCCGGCGGAAGCGCCGGCGCCCGGCCGTGCGCGCGGCTCAGGCCCTGCGGGAGCGTCCAGGACCGACGCCGTGCGGCGCCGGCGGCCGTCGACCCCCGTCGCGGTCGGTGTCGCCGCCGCTCCCACTTCCCGCTCGCGCTCTGGCGAGGCGTGCGAGGCGCGCCCGTGGCAGAGAGAGAGGCCGTCGCCGCAGGCGCCCGCGGTGGCGTGGCCGGGGGTGGCCGCCGCCGCCGCCGCCGCCGTCGCCGTCGCCGTCGCCGTCGCCGTCGCCGTCGCCGCAGCCGCGGGCGCGACGGCGGCCTCGGAGGCGCGGCAGGGGCCGTGGAGCCGAGCCCGGCCGAGCCGGGCCGAGCCGAGCCGAGCCAGAGCGCCCGTCGCGTCGCGGGTCCCGTCCCGAGCGGGGAATGGCGCCCGCGCCGGCGCTCCGGGCTGAAGCAGCGCCGAGCGGCGCCGAGCTTGGCCAGGCCCGCCGGCACGCCGCGCACGCCTCACGCGTCTCCGCCGGTGAGGGCCGCACGACCCGCGCACCGCTCTCTCCCCGCGACGGCCCCGACGACCGTCGACCCGACAGGCCCGCCTGGTGAGCTCCAAGTCCGCTCATGGACGGCCTCGCCCACCGACCCAGGGACGGCGCCACGGACCTCGGCTCCAGACGAGGCCGCGCGCCGACGGAGCGCAGCGAGAGCGAGAGCGAGAGCGAGAGAGAGAGACGGGGAAGCGCTGCAGGAAGCCGTCGGCGGAGCCATCGCCCATCCAGCAGGGGTCGACCCCGTCGACCAAGGACGCTTCCCCGGCGATCCCCGTCCTCTCTTCATCGAGGGCACGAGAGGGCGGCGGCATCCAGCGGCGGACGTGACGATGGACCCCGGTTGGCCGACGGAGACGTCCGGTGACGGGCGTCCCTCGTGCTGGATCGCATCGCCTCGCACCGCATCGCGGTCAGGTCCAGGATCCTGGGCGTCGCGTGGCGGGAGGCGCGTGGCGCGTGGCACGTGTCGGGGGGGTCGCCTCCCGTCCGTCCATCCATCCCGGTCCAGCGCTCTTCCCGCTCCATCAGCCGGAGCGAGGAGACCCCGAGAAGGTCCGGGCGTGGGTGGCCGCGTGGGTCGCCAGCCCGTCGCCAGCCCGTCGCACCCTCCGACGCCGGCTGCGCCGCGCGGGAACGCGCGGGATCCCGCGGGATCACGAAGCGTCACACGAGGCTGCCGCGACCCTTCCCGAGCGCGACGGCCCATGGACGATTTGCACGCCAGGACGCCAGGACGCCAGGTCACCAGGTCACCCAGGCAGGCAGGCAGGCAGCCAGGCAGGCAGGTCGGCAGTCCCCTCTCGACGACCGACCACGCGCGAGCAAGAGCCTCGAAGAGCCGGCGGGGCCGGCGAGGTCAGGCCGGACCGGCCCGGGGACGTGGAACTACCGGACCCTCGGGGTGCCCCCCGGCCCCGGTGACCGGCCGCCGCATTCTGGTGGCCGGCCTCCGAGTCTCAGGAGGCAGGGAGCAGCGGCGCCTGCGCGTCCTTCACGTCGAGCCTTTGGCCTGGCCTGGCACCCATGCCGAAGGCCCATGGCGTCGTGCCGCGTTTCAGGCCACGTTCACGGGGGACTACCGGCTGCTTTGGCCCCCTGTGGTGTGATGGGGAGTGCCCGTTGCCGCTGTTCTGCATGTCTGATGTCGGGTCGCCCCGGCACGGCCGCCGACCTCGTCGGGTGATCCTTGTTTCTTTCTCGCGGAGAGCCGACCACGCTGTGTTGGTCTGCCGATCGGGCTGCGATCCACGACGGCGAGACGAGGCCGTATGAGGAACAGCAGATCATCGCCGCCTGATGGCGTTCGCCGGCGTCCAGCGATGCGCCTACTCCATGCCACCCTCAAAGGCATGAGAGGACATGCCGATGGCGCCGACGCCGGAGAAGGTCGTCAGCATCGGCGCCACCGAGGCCCCCGGACGTCGCCTGCGGCCGCAAGAAAGAAGCGCAGCGGGCCCCGACCGCCGACGGGAATCACAGCCGCGCTCCGAAAGCACCTGCGCGGGCGGGCGGCCCGGGTGCTTTGAACGGAGGCGCTGAAGAAGACGGGGGGACCTCAGGACCCCGGCAGACCCCTGCCGAGCGCTGCGGCATGCGGGGCCTTCGCGCTTCCCAGGAGAGCCGGCGGCCGTCAAAACTGCGACGCTGCAACTGCAGCGCCGGGTGCCGCACCAGCGCGGGCGATGCGGGTGCCGCGCGACGGGCGAGGTGGTGGTTGCGCCCGCCGCCGCCAGACCCCGCCCGGCGTCCAGACGGCGGGTGTCGACTTCAGCCGACAGCGGACGGCCGCGGGAAGCGCCGACGGCATGGCGCGCGTCGCCATACGCTGGACTCCCTCCCAAGCCGCGCCGCGCGCGTCACGGGATGGCCTGACCCGGCCGACGGCGCCTTCGCCGGCCCGCGGTGGCGCTGCCGCGCAAGCCTGCACCGCATCCGCCATACCGCGACTGTACACGCGCCAACGCCCCGGCATGGCCTGGCCTGGCATGGCGGCCGCCGCCGCCGTGGGTGACACAGCTGGGCCACGGGGTATCGGCCCTCCTGGCCGCGGTCGGGCTTTGCCCGCATCCGCCGGCCCCGGCCCGCCTACGAGCCCCTCGGCGGCCTCCCCGCCCGGCGGATCACGCGACGCATCGCCATCGCCGACGCTCGCTCTCACCCGGCGACCATCGGCATGGAAGCGGCGCTCGTGGCAGCGATCAGAAAGCGTCCGTGGACGCTGATGGGCGGTGGCTGGCCATGGGCGGCGGGGATGGCTGCGCGCTGGTCGGAGTGGAGGCCGCAGGCCGCAGGCCGCAGGTCGGAGCTCGGAGCTCGGAGCTCGGAGCTCGGAGCTCGGAGCTCGGAGCTCGGCGTGAAGTCGGGACAAGGCAAGCAACGGTCGACACAAGGCCACCGAGTCAACCCAGAAGAAACAGCCACCGCCCGATGGCATCCACCACCACCTCACCGACGTCGCTTCAACCCTGACACCATCTGACCATTCCGCGATCGCGCCGAGCCGCTGGTCGTCCCTCGCCGATCTTGAATGCAGCTCGCTTCCTGCTTCGTGCTTTCGCGGCGATCCCGTCCCGCCCAATCCTAGCCGTATCGACCATCCGCACCTCATCTCCGCACCTCATCTCCGCACCCCGCGGGCCAGCGCTTAACACGGAGCCCTTCGCCCCCTTCATACGCCGACAGCACCGACGTGCCGCGTCGAAGGGTGGACACGCTGTCGGTGAGGTTGGCGTCGCTGGCTCTGGTTCGCCTCTGACGCTTACTCGGCGCAGCGCGGCGTCGGTCAGCGTCGCCTGTCGCCCTTCCCCACCCTCGCCTATCGTTCCCTCCCGGCCCCCGCGCCGACCGCCGCCGCTGCCGCCGCTGCCGCCGCCGCCCCAGGCGTCTATGGGCCCGCGGCGGGTCGCCAGGACGTCCTGCCCGCCCATCGCGGCGCCAACGCCGGCACTCGCGCCAGCTCCCGGGTAGACTCCCCCCGCGCGCGGGCGGGCGGGCGACACCGACGCCGGTGCCGATCACGGTCTCGGCCGCCTCGGCCATGATGCGACCCCCCGCCCGGCTGCGGCACGCCCGCATCGTCGCGTGGGCCCTGCTGGTGGTGGTCCTGCCTGGGGCGCTGCGCGCCGTCGCCGGCATGCCCCTCACGGAGGATGACCCGACCGCCGACCCGGCGCGCCAGGGCCCGGCGTTCTCCCATCCCGTCGAGTCGCTCCAGCGCGGGCACCGCGCGATCGACGGCGTGCGCATCGCCATGATCGAAGGCATTGGCGCCGCGGCGCGTCGGGACCTGGCGGCCTCACGCGATGTCGGGGCTGAGGCCGGGGCTGAGGCCGGCAGCGCGCCGTCGCCGTCGCCCGCGGCCGCGCCGCTCCTGCGCCTCCTGATCGCGCGGATGAGCGCCGTCGCCGCCGACGCCGCCACGCACGCCGCCATCGCCGACTGCTACATCGCCACCGCTCACAGCTACCTGGCCGACCACGTCGTCCATTTCGACACGGGCCCGCTCTGGGACTGGTCCGTCGACGACTCGCTCGCCGTCTCCAAACGCTTCGTTCCCGCGGCCCAGGCGTACCTCCGTCTCCAACTCAAGAAGGCCGCCCAGCAGGCCTATCACGAGCACCACCAGCAGCAGCAGCAGCAGCAGCAGCCGCAGCCGAGCGCCGGTGTGCCGTCCGAGCCATCAGAGCCGCCAGGTGACGCCGGCGGCCTCACGCCAGAGGCCGAGCGGATCGTGCACAAGTATCAGCTGCGCCTCGCGAGCCGCGTGGAGTCCTGGCTGGACCAATCCACCGGCCACGCGAGCCTGGCGTGGGCCCGGATGTCGGACCCGCGTCACGGCGCGGCCAACCGAGCCCCCCCACGCGCGCCGTCGCAGGCCGCTGAGGCGGGTGCGGATGCGGATGCGAGCACCTCGGCGTCTGCGGCCCTGTGGTCGCCCTCGGCCGCGCCGTCCTCATCGTCAGTGTCGTCGCCGGCGATCGTCCTGGCCCGCTCCGTCAGCCTGCGCACGAACCTGGCCGAAGCCGCGCTGACCCAGGTCGAGAAGGCCGCCCTCGTCACGGCAGAAAAGGTGGCCACCATGAGCGCGAAATCGGCCTTTGAGTGGGCCAAGAAGACGCTGTGGATGCCGCGGCCACCCTCATATGCATCGGCGTGGGTGGAGTCCGCGGGCAACCTGATGTGGGCAGTGGGCTCCGGCGTCGGGATCGCGGGTCGCGTGCTGCTCGACGGCGTCTCGAATGCGGCCAAGGTCGCCCCGACCCAGGTCCTAGGGGCGATCCAGCGCATCAAGGGCAGCGTGTCGGCCGTGACCAATCTGGCACAGAATATGGCCAAGACTGCCGTGGATCAAGCCCTCGGCCCGCCACCCATCGACCCGCACCTAATCGGTCCCTACCGCGTCTGGCGCGAGCCTCTCAAGGAGCTGCACACATGGATCTCCGCCGCCATCGTCATCGGCATCCTCATCGCCATCCTGTCGGGGATCCACCTCTACACGCTCATCCACTCGCACGACCCCATGAGCCGCAGCCAGACGGCCCAGGTCCTCGCCGACCTCGATCTCCGGCTCAACGACTACGACCCGCACAGCGACCCGCACAACGGCCCAATCCACCCCCACCAACAGCGCCAGCGAACCCGCCGCTAGGCACGCTGAGCTCCCCCGCTCGTCATCTGACGCACGGGCATCATTGAGAGAGACCGCGCTCTCCCTTCCCTATCCTTAATTCGATGTGTAGATCCTTTTTTTTCGGAGGGGGGTACGGCCACGGCCGAACAGACGATGGCGGCGGCGACGGTGGCGAAGACGACGGTGACGATAACAGCGACGATGACGGCGACGGCGATGGCAATGGCAGGATGGCAACAAAGGTGACGACTAGGATGGCGGTGGCAGGGCCATGCAATGGCATCGCGCCGGGCTGACCGATCGACGACAGAGCGCTCCGTGCCGTGTCGCGAAGAGAGGCCCCGGTGGGACGGCCAGGCGGCCTCGAGGATGGTGAGCTGCCGTCGCGCTGCTCCGGCTGTAGTGAACTCAGCGGGGCCGCCGCTTCGTCCCCGGGCCGTGGAGCTGGCGGTCGTGCCCCCTGACGCGCCGGCCGCAGCACCGTCGCCTCAAATTTTGGAACCCGAGGGCTGAGAAGCGAGCCGTCCAATCGTGGCATCGAATTTGGGAGAAGGCTCGGGTGCCGTCAGCCTCGCATCATCCGCACCATGATCCACACATCAGGGTGGTGGTCGCCATCCTGCTCAGGTCGGATGCACGGTCGTCTTCCAAGCATGCTTCGCGCGCGCCGTGCTCCCGTCCGCCGTCTGGCCGGCTCAGCTGGCTCCACCCGGTCCCCATGAGCATCGCCCGTGCCAGGCGTTGCGGCGAGATAAATCGTTGCCATTGTCCCCGCCTGGACTCGGCGATGGATCGTCCGTCATCGTGGCGCGGCGCTTCTCTACGGGCGCCATAGAAGGCGCGAAACGAATCGAGGCATCGGCCGGAACCACTCGGCGATTTCCATCATCCAGCTCCTCGGTGCCCCATCCCGCGGACTCGCCGACCCGTCTCCTCGCCGTGGACAGCGTCTCAGCCGCCGCGGACGTTGTGGGTTCGACGCTCTGAGACCCTCCGAGTCGGCGATCCGTCAGATCCTTGCTGCGCTCCGCCTCTCCTCCGCTTGTCTCCGCCCCAGCGCGTGCGTCAGGATGCACGTCGTTGCCCCCGCGGCCCGCCTCCGGGTGCTGCGCCTCGGCGCCGGTCTCGCCGCGGCGGTATGGATCGCCCTGCAGCTCTTCCACGTGCACGCCGTGCCGACGCCGCCGGAGGCGCACGATGCGAGCGCGGCGCTCATGCGCGACACCCCGCCGAGCGTCCGGCTCCTCGATGCGCTGCTCCGTCGCCCCGGCTCCGTCGCCGCCGAAGCCGATCACATCAAGAACGCCGGCGAGAGTGCGATCGATGACCCCGTCACGGGCGAGCAGACCAAGTCGATGGCCGAGAATGCCAAAGAGGCCGCGACCAACCACTGGAAATCTCTGATCGGGCTGCCGGCGTCGGCGTCGGCGTCGTCGGCGACGGCGACGGCGACGGCGACCACGGTGACAGCAACCGTCACAACGACTGTCACGACGGCGTCAGCAGAGTCTGCAAATACGACAGCGACGGCTACGGCAGAGATAGCGACGGCTCCGGCTCCGGCTCCGGCTCCGGCTCCGGCACCAACGGCTACCGCAGCGACGGCTACCGCAGCGACAGGCCCCATGGCCCCTGCGGCGACGACGACAACGACGACGACGACGGCGGCGGCGGCGGCCACCGCGGATACCTCAACAGCGACGTCGGCGACGGCAACCCCCCCGGCGGCGACGGCCACCACGACGTCGCCAACTGGGGAAGTCACGACAGCGACGACGTCCGCGGCGGCGACCACTGCCGCCGCTGCTAGCACCACAGACACGACGCCAACATCGAGCCCCACACCATCCTGAAAGGGTCCTGGCATGCAGGCAGATGGCATCACACTATACCATGCCCGCAGTGCGGGGTCCCATCCATCCCACCCGGTCTGGGCAAGATGCCCCGTCGGGTACGCGCTGGACAGACCTCCGTGCGTAGCGGCGGCCCCGAACCCTCTTCAGATAATAAATTACTTTTTATGAAGCGAGGCGATGCAATGATCGAAACCGCTGCGGAGAAAGAGGGCATTCGATGCCGTTCAGAGCTGCTCTAACTCATGGTTGATCTTCTCCGTGTAGAGAATGATCTCGGTCACGCGGTTGCGGTTGCGCAACACCTCGTCGTCGCGAATGCTCTGGAGCATCTGGTCAGTGGCCTTCGCGGTGCCGCTGAGCAGCAAGTCTTCCTGCGCATCAATGTGGGCGAGCCGGCCGTCGTGCGAGGAGGTCATATGGGTAACGAGCAGATCTTTGTCGGCGAGCAGCTGCCGCAGCTCCTGGGGTACGTTGTCTGGGTCAGACTTGTTCCAGCGGTCGTAAGCCGCGAGCAGTGCTTCTTGTAAGCGCTCCTGAAACTCCATCTCGATATCGCGTAGACGCGTAAACAGCGCGGTAGCCGACTCAGCAATCCCTGAGGCCATGTCCGCATAGTTGCGCTCGAACTCCTTGATGACTTCGTCGAGCCGGTCCGAGAGAGTCATTTCATACTCCATCAGCTCGTCGGACAGCGCCATAACGGCGTCGCGGACGCGGTCGAGCGCCGCATCCGCATCGGTCGGCTGATTTTCCACAAGGTACTCGTAGTGAAACAGCTGTTCCTTGCGGAACACGATAAACCGGGCGATCGCCACTTGGCCCTTCTTGTCGGCCTCGAGGCAGGCTTCCTGCAGCGCCTGATCAAAGAGCCGCCGCTCGTTCTGGCACTCGGTATGCTTCGCGAACGCGAGCTGCGTGATCTCTGCAATCAAGGGCTCGGCACGCTTGCCATAGTCGGTGATGAGATCTCGCAATGCCTCGGGTTCCATCGCAAGCAGAACATGCATATCCTGGTCGCCGCCGAACAGCGAGGCAAAAAGAGTGCTAATCCCGCCAATATGCGCGTCGTCTTGCACCTGGCGCGTGGCACGCTGCGCCTTCTGTTCCTGTAGCCGCTTTTCCGCCGACTTTTCCTCTTCCTCGAGCGCAATCAGCACATCGACATAGGTTTCGCGGGCCTTCGTCCGGGACGCGGCGTCCACGAGCCGGAAGTCGAGATATAGAAGGTTGAGGTGGGCGAGCGTAAACAGCGGGTACCGCTCATCGTCAGCCAGCGGGTTGCCTGTCGCGACAAAGATACGGAGCTGTTTCAACCGCGTCAGGTAGCTCACCTGCTGCAGATCCGTGATCTGGTTGTTGCCCAAGTTGAGAAACTGGAGTTGAGGGCATCCATCAAGGCCTTCGATCGTTTTAATCCGGTTATTGTAGAGCGTCAGGTCTTTCAAGTTACCCAGTTTCTCGAGCCCCTGGATGGCAGTGATGTTGTTATAGGACAAGTCCAGCCATTCTAGATGGACCAAAAAATGGAGGTTCTCGATCCGTTCGATGATGTTGTTGTCGAGCTGCAGCCGTCGCAAGTTCTGGTAAAGCCACAAATTATCGATCGACAAGATGTCTGCATAGACGACGAAAGCATAAATGGCCAAGAGCATTGCATGGTTGACCCGTTGAGTCCACCCTGCTCTACATTCCGTTCGCAGTGATGCAGCGACATCTGTTGCAAGCCACTGTCGCTAGTGGCACCCCGTCTCGTCCGACGGCGGCGCGCCAGACCGCAACTTACTCTTGTAGTCGAGCCGCAAGGAGGTGACATCCTTCGGGTTGATTTGCTCCTTCTTGCAGAAGGCTGTCAGCTCGGCAGGAATCTGGGCGGTGATCGTCTGATCGAGCAGCTCGCTGTCGATCACGGCCGCCTCCGTGATGGCGTGGGCCATGGCGGCCACGAAGACCGTAAGCGGAGCGTGGGAGGACCGTCACACAATACTAGAAAAAGGGGGGTGGCAATAAGCCGAGCCGGCGCGCAGAGGGCAACAACACACAGCACGGCAGGTCGCGGCAGCCCCTCAGACACCCTTGCCACTGGCACATATCTAGCCCAAGCCACCCTGATCGTATATAATCGATGCATCGAACCGCATCCATCTCATAGTCAGAACCACGCGTAGGCGCTATGCAGTACCACAAAAGCACGGCACCTCGGGGCATCGGCGGAGGCCGCAGCACCCGGATCTGACGGTATGGTCGCGGCAACCGCGGTCAGCGGATCGCAAGCCGCCCGAGCGCAAGCTCCGCTCACGTCCGAAACAGGTGAACGCCGATCACTTAGGTGCCCCGGCGATGTGAAAAGCGCGAAGGGGATTTCGGCGCCGCTCGCCGCGCGCAAACGAACGGGGAAAAGATAAATGGACGTGGCTAAACTAAAAATGCCTTTACACAGGATCGAACTGCGGACCTTCTGCTTACTAGGCAGACGCTCTAGCCACTGAGCTACAAAGGC
>ML014334.1:0-26631 GCA_003615045.1 Caulochytrium protostelioides | reverse complement strand
AACCCCGGGACTCGACACAGGTGCCGATCGCTCCCGCGTCCCGGGCGGGTGCCCCTCCCTGACCGAACCGACGCGGGCCACCCCGATTTGCGAGAACCGGGTGGACGCCCAGACGACTGTGGTCCTGAGACGCGGTCCACACCGGCGCCTGGGGATTGTGGTTCGAGGGTTGCTGTGGTATGAAGCCGCCCCTGGCAATGAAGCCACCCACGGCAAGTTTGTGAATCGCGGCCCCAATGCCGCGAACATCCGACGCTGGCCTTACCCGAAAGGCCGATAGCGCTGTGCCGCAACCCAGAGCAAACCAGGTTGCAGCCCAAGATCGGCAAGGTCATCCGACACTGAACCGAATGCGCTACTGCCTCAGGGGGAACCCTTGAGGTCCCCCCACCGAGGGCATGGTGTGCGCCTTGACTCAATATACGTCTATATGTATACGAAGCGAACATGAGACATAAGGGTTATCGAGGGGGTCGAGGTAAACGAGGCCCAAGCATGTCCAGGGGGTGTATCGGCTGATGGGGGATGGCTTGTATGACTATCGCCGATTTTGAAAGCACTCATTGACTCTCCTCGCCCTCGATGCCGAAGCGATTTTCATATGTTTTCATATGATGATGGGATCCTGACCAGCCGGCGCCCCATATCGAGAAATGCGGTCGTTGGCGGCGCCGCCGCCGCGTGAAGCGGCTGAGTCGGTGTGACCCCGGCCACGCCGGTCCCGCCTCCACAACCGCCGCCGAGGGCTCGTCGACGACCTCGCCACGCGTGCTCTCGATACCGACGCCAGGCCTTGCCGCGCAGCTTGATCGTGCGATCGCCGGGTTAGACCCATACCACATGCTGACCAGCGCGCGCTCGTCCTCTTGATGGCGTCACTATGCGCCGTCGCGCGCCGCGACGGGCTCATACTGTCTTCCGTCCCCGTGCTGGGCCCGCCTTCGTCTTGTCTCCGCATCGCACTGCGGCGACCACGCGTCTCCTGATACTAACGTCGCCGACGACGCCACGAGGACGCGATCGCACGCACTGACGGCCGACGCCGCTGATACGCGTTGAAGCCAGCCGCCTTGTCCGCATCGCGCGACACTCGGGCGCCGCGGCTGCTCCTTGTGGAGGATACCCGCCGCCCGCCATGACCGACCCCTTTGGGGCCGCGGCCTTGCCGTTGCCGCCGCCGTCCCCGTCCCGCGCCCTCGGCCCTGCGGATCAGGCCCGCCCCCCGCCTTCCGCGTCGCCAACCAGCGGCAGCCCATCGCCTTGGCAGCCCACGCTGCTGCCGCCGATCACCGCTGGCCTCACGCCGAATAGCGCCGCGCATGCCGCCGCCCACCAGGACGTTGTGGATTCGATGGTCCAGGACGCGCTCGACCAGTCCACGGTCCCGACGCCGACGGCGCCCGCCGCCGGTTCCGACGCCGACAGCCTCGGGTTCGGCACCAGCCGCCAGACGTCGCTCGGCACCATCGAACATCCCGCAGGTTTCACGTCCGCGCCGCCCAGCGCCCAGAACAGAAGTCTCCAAGGCAGTCAGGTCGGTGATCTGCTGAACATGGAGCTCGATCTGTTGCAGGAGCCCGCGCCCTCACGGGTCTTGCAGCCCACGAGCGTCGCGCCGTCGCCCGTCGCCGCTACCGCGGCGGTGACGACGACCACGAGCGCCACCAACGCTTATGCGGGACCGGCGTCGCTGCTCGATCTGATGGATTTTGGCGACACGACAGCCGCATGGGCTTCGGCTCCCATGGCATCGACCGGCACGGCGCCCGCGGTCGTAGGCGGCGGCCCCACGGGGTCGCCCATGGCTCTGCTGTCGCCGGTCCCCGCTCTGCGGCCGATGACGCCGGCCTCCGCCGTCCTCCCGGGCGCGCGCCCGTCGTCCGCTGCGGCCTCGCCCCTGGCCCCCGTGGCGACCGCGCCGGGGTCTGCCGCGAGTCGGCCCAATCTGCCGTCCCCTAGCGTGCTCGACGCCGTCGGTGAGCTGCTCTCGTCCGATGCAGATCGCGCGAGCCCGGCACCTGCGGCGCCGCCAATCGTGCAGCCGCGGACCGGCGATTTGCTGATGGCGTTCGCGGACGAGTCGGCGCCTGCCAGCAGTCATTCACCTGAAGACCGCTCGTTCGATCCATCGGGACCGGCGACCGCCGACCAGACCATGTTTCTGCTGGTGGACGGGGAGCCCATCGTGCCGCCGGCCGACGCGACGCACTCGCGGCCGCATACGTCGAGTGGCGCGGAGGCCTCGAGATCTGCCATGGCAGCGGGCATCGACCTGGCGATGGCGCATCTAACGAGGTCTGGGACCGACGTGGCCCGCATCGACACCGCCGCGGCGGCAACCACGGCGCCCCCGACGACGTCGGCCGTGACTGCGCGTTTGCCGATCTACTCGCCGTCGGGGCTCGTGGATGCTGAGGCCGGTGATATTTCACGGATGAATCTGCTGGACCATGCGATGGATTCGTCCGTCGCTTCGACATCCGCCGCGCCATCATCCACGGGCGGTATGCCAATACCGATTGCAACGCAGGATGCCGGCGAGGCAGTGATGCCTTCCGCCCGTCACGATCCTCCCGCGGACGATTCTGGTATCGAGCCAGCCACGGCGCTCGATTCACCAATGGGCGCTCACGCTGATGTTGCATCCCCCAACTCACCTGTGCCGTCGACCGAGGAGGTGCCGTCGGCCGACACAGGGACGAGCGGCGCCGCCGCCGAAGCCGCCGTCCCAGCGGACGCCGCGAACGCCGTGGACGCCGTGGACGCCGTTGCGCCATCCGACGGCGTCGAGGAAACAAAGCCTGCGGCGCCTCCTATCTCGACGATTCAGCCCAACGTTGCGCTCGGGCGAGACGGCGCCAGCTCGATGCTGTCGAATGGCATGTTCTCGTCCGATGCGGCGCACCACCCGTCGGATCTGCCGGCGCTCTGGGAAACCGCGCCGTGCTCGAGCCCCACCGGCGTCTCGCACGCCCTCTTCAGCGACGACGTGTCCCGTCTCTCGCCCGTGGAGCGGCGGAAGCCGGCGGCGGCCGACCCGCCCGCGGCGGACTCGGCCGCGGCGGCGAACGTCAGCCGCCTCTTCCCGACGCCGCGGGACGGTGTCAGCCCGGGCACCACGACGCCGATCTCGGCAGCCGCGCCGTCCGCGGCGGCGCCTTCCTCGCCAACCCCGCCGGCCTCGTCCTCTCCGGCGGTCACGGACGCTCGTGCTGAAATGGCATCCCCACTCGACGTTTCTCAAGCAGCAGGCGTCGACGAGACCGCGTCCCCGGCGCCGTCGCCTTCCCGCGATGTGACAGGCGAGATGGCGACCGGCGGGATGCCGCGGGCGCTCTCCTCGGGACCACCGAGTCTGGCTGCGGTGGCTTCTCCGATGCCGTCGCCATCGAGCGGCACGCAAGGCCCTTCGGAAACCATGCCGTCGGCTGCCGACGCGGCGGTGCGTACCGATCTTGCTGTGGACGGCGCCGCGCCGGCTTCTGGCTTGCTGGCGGGGCGGTCGCCGTCACCGCTGCCGCCTCCACCCCCGCAGACCCAGTCGTTCCTGTTCGACCATACTCTCCGCGACAACGGCGACAGTGCGGCGCGGCCCAAATCGGTCGGATGCGATAGCATGGCGTCCGATCTCTTTGTGGAAGCACCCGAAGCGCTGGAAACGGATCTCGATGCGCGCTCCAGTCTGGAAGGCGCGACAGCCGGCCACGCCACGGCGCGGATCAACCCGCTGCCTGCGGTGGCCCATGAAGACTCAGAGGATGAGGACGACGATGACTGGGAGTTCCATGCGGCGTCGGAGCCCCCGACGACAGCGATGGCCGCTGTCAGCTCTTCTGGGGTTCCAGCCGCCGCGCCGTCCCACCGTGTCGTGGGGCCTGGATCAGCGGCATCGTCGACGCGACTGTTTGTCTCGCCTTCTGAAGGACCGCATGCCGACACGCCCAATCCGCCCGCTGCCGTGGCCACGGCGACATCCTCTCCGCACCACGCGGCGGGTGCTGCCCCGATATCGCCACCAGTGACGATGACGACGGCGGCGGCGCCGACGCCGATCTCGGTCGCGCCATTGTCCGATCCTGTGCTGGACGTCTCGTCGATGGTGACGCCGACGCCCTGCGTGGACGACCTGCCGTCGCCGTCGCCGGCCACCGCGACGACGCTCATGCCAGCGGCGCCCGCAGGCATGAACCCCCGCGAACCCGGCTCGTTCCCCCAGGATCCCCTGGCGTCGCCGGGGCCGCAGTCGGCGTCGAGTCCGCCGCCTGCCGCCAAGACCGCGAGCACAGCGGCAGCGACGCCGGCGCGCTCGGCTTCGCCCCCCACCTCGGCGGAGACCCCGGATCTGCCGGAAACCCAGCCAGTCGGGGCTTACGATTTCATGAGCGAGACGTCGGCGTCCACCCGTTTTGCGCCGCTCTCTTTGGCAGCGACGCGCTCTGTCGAGGACAGCGCACCGACCGATGCGCCAGGCCGAGGCGATGCTGGTGCTGATTCGGGTGACATTGGCGAGGCTGATGCCGATGCTGATATCAACGCCGATGCCCAGCCTGGTGCTGAGGCTGATACGGGCGCTCGGACCCCTGCTGCGATCAATGATGCGGATGCTAGCCACGATGCGGATGGGGATGTGGAAGACGACCTCCCCACCCCGCCCACCCCTCATCCGGCCCCGGGATCAGCGCTCCCGTCCACGGCCGCGCCTGAGGCGATGGGCGAGCCGGTGGCACCCGTGTCGAACACGACCGCCGATTTTGATGACGACGATTTCGGTGACTTCAACGGCTCTGTGGTCGCATCAGCCGATACGACCGCGGGCCCGCCTTCCGAAGCCGCACCGAGCCCGCACGTACCGCCGTCCGCCGGTACCGCGTCACCGTTCCTTGCGCCGCCGCCCTCGCTGCGCCACGCTAACCGCCCGCCGCTGCTCGCCACGCTCCAGTTGAAGACGCCGCCGCGCGCCGCGCCGTGGTCGTCGGTGCCGACCGACGACGACGACGATGATTTCGGTGATTTCACCGCATCATCGGCGCCGATCGACGGGTCGGGCCGGCCGACCGCGCCGCTGGCGGGAATGCCGCCGCCGCCGCAGGCCTTCCAAGCCGCGTCGGCGCATCCGCGGGACGCCGATGCGTCGCGAGCCTTCCCGCCGCTGCCGAACTCGGGCGCCGCGGGGCCTTTGTCGGCACCCGTGCTGCTGCCGCCGACGCTACCCGCCGCCGTCCGCCGCCATCTTGAGCGCGGCTTCACGCTCTCCGGCGCCCGTCGGGCCCTCGCGGCCGAGCTGTTCGGTCCGCGCGATGCGAAGCGCGGCGACGCCCTGGACGCCACGAGCGACGCTTCCGACGACGAACACGAGAACGGCGAGTGGGCGCAGTGGCCTTCGGACGCGGATGCCGGTGCGGAGGCGCCGCTGCCGCCGTCGACGGGCGATGCTATCCTGGCGGCATTGCCGCAGCGTGCGGAGACGCCGTTCAACAGCGACAGCGCGGTAACGGCGCCGTCGGCGGTCGCGGATGCCTGGACGGCGTGGGCGGATCAGATGGTGGCACCGTGGGACGCGGACCTGCCGATCCTGGAGGTCGCGGCCGCGACACGGGGCGCCGCCAAGGCCGCAGCGATGCTGCGCTACGCGCTGTGGACGACATCGGTGGCGCAGTCGCAGTTCATGGACGTTCTGCAGACGATCCAGCAGCTGCAAGCGCAGACGGCGGCCAAGGCCGCGGCGGCGTCACCCGTGGTCACGCCCATCGGATCGCCGGCGCCGTCGCGGGACCGTCGCAAGGTCCGTCTCGCCGGGTCGTGGACGCCGTCGGCGTCCGTGAACGGGAGCACGGCATCGCTGGCGGCGTCCGAGACGGCCGCGTCGGTGCAGGGCCGTGACAGTCGCGGCGCGGCGCCCCGGAACGCGCCGCCGACGGCGCTCGACGAAGGCCGATGGGATGCCCAGCTTGCGGAAGCGCGGCAGCTCGTGAGCTTGCCGCCGGCCGAGCTGACGGCGATGGACGACGAGGAGCTCGAGGCCTTTATCGCGTCGCTTGAAGCGAGTATCCACGCAATGACGCGGCAGGCAGACTACTGGATGGAAGCGCAGGAAAACCTTGCGGCGGACGCGGCCATGTACAACCAGATGATCGGGTCCCTGGTCCAGTATGCGCAGCAGCAACAGCAGCAGCAGATGAAGCCGGGCAAACGCGGCTCGCCGCTGCGCACTCTCAAGAAGTAAACACCATCCTCCTTGGTGTAATAGGCGATTTGACCAACGAGGTTGTTATATCGATCACAGAGGTCTATGGATTCATTATGAGGCGTTTGCCACGCCGGTCGGCATCGATGACGATGAAGGGATCGCATGTGGCTCGATGGCCAGGTGGTTGAAGGTCTGGGCCATGCGGCCGGCATGCGTCTGCCCAAGGAGCCATATCACGGGGGTCTGGCCGGCAGGCACCGCGGGCAGTACGGGCGGACGGGCTTGGCCCACTCGGCCGACGCGACCCGCGCAGTGCACATAACCAGTGGCATTGAGGGGAACCAGCATGACCGCGAACTGGAGCGCCGGCAGGTCCATGCCACGCGCCGTGGAGGCCGCTGCGACCACGAGAGCGGGCGCCTCCGTCGGGCATGTCGGCGCGAATCGCGCGGCGCGGTAGGCCTCAAGCGTGACGGCGGGGAGGCCCGTCTGCTGTAGCGCAGCGACGACGGCGTCGGCGGAGGCCGACGGGTCAATGAAGACGAGGCCGGGGCCGACGAGGCCACGCGGCGTTTCGCTGTCGTTGGCCACGCGGAGGATCCCGAGCCGCGTCAGCGCGGCCGCAAGCGCGGGCGCAATCACCCGCGCCATATCGACTTTCTGCGCTGTCGAGAGCGGCTTCGGGGGCGACCAGACGGGCCGTGCCAGTCCGGGCGGGGCGGCCACGGGCGGGGCAAGCGAGTCGAGCAGGACCTCGCCGCGCAGGCGTTGAGCGTGCTTGCCCTGCTTGGGCAGGCGTGCGCTGGCGGGATCATAGGCGGGCCGCTGGGCCAGCGCGGTCTTGAGCGGGATGAGGTCGACGGGCGGCATGGCCGTCGCCGTTCCCGATGGCGAGGCGGAGGACGTCCCTGAGTCGCTCGTCCTCATGATGGCCGCGAAATGAGCGATGCCTGTCGGCGTTGGAGCCGCCGTCGCGGCCGTCGCCAGAGGATGTTGGATCAACGGTGATGCGTCCTGGAAATCAAGCTCGAGCGTCGTGGATTGCGCCAAGTAGCCGCCCTCATAGACGAGTTTCTTGAGCGGAAAGTTGAGCGTGGCCGAGGCGAGAACCAACTGCGGCAGGCGGAGGCGGGCGCCGCCGGCATTGACGCGGCGTTGCGGCGCCGGCGCGGCGATCTCCTCCTCAGCATCCGCGGCGGGGTCGTTCTCGAGGGAGTCTTGTGAGGGCTCAGACGCCGATGCACTCGCGGCCGCTGCTGCCTCCGCAGGGGGAGGAGATGCCGGCGCCGGCACCGGCACGAGCGGCATCCATGTCTGCAGCAGCGTCTCGGTCGGTGGCGGGTGGCGCAGCCGCTGGAACTTCTTCCCCGCGGGAGCATAGCGGCTCAATGGCAGGAGGAGCTCGTCGGCCTCATCGAGCACGATGAGGCGGGGGACGACACGGGCGGAGGCCGGGTGCGCTCGGATGAGCTCCAGGAAGCGGCCGGGCGTACCGATGAGCAGTGTCGGTGGCGGCGGCGATGACGGCGCCGCGCGGTCCACGAGATACGGCGCGACCATCTGCTTCCACGCTGCCGTCTGCTCCGCCATGGGGATCGTGCCGATCGCCAGCAGGATGGCGGCAGCTTCGTTCGGCGGCGTTCGCTCCCTCGAGGCCAGGGCCGTCGACGCCGGTGCCGTTGTCGATGCCGATGCCGATGCCGATGCTGCACGCGTGGCCTGACGCAGCGCCGCCACCCAGCTGGCGACCTGGATCGCGAGCTCACGGGTCGCGGCGACATAGACGAACGGCCCCGTCGACGGCTTCGCGGCCATGGCGTCGCGGTGGAGCGCCTCGCAGAGGGCGACGACAAGGGCCCATGTTTTGCCGGAGCCTGTGGCCCCGCGGAACCAGATGTTGCGGCCGCCGATAAACGGCGGGATCAGCGCCGCCTGCGCTCGCGTCGGCGGGAGACCCGCAGCAACATCCGCGCGGTGGTGCTGGTGCTGCTGGCGGAGTAAGAGGTCGATTCCGTGCGCGAGCTGGCTGTGCACGCCGAGCCGCCCCCACGTGAGGGCGCGCTGCGACGGTGGCGCTGGAGAAAGCCCCTGCGGCGACGACGACGACAGTCGTCTTGACCAATGCAGGGGCGGTGTCGGCGATCCTGGCGGTGTCGGCGCTGTCCTGGTGATTAAGTTGATATCAAGCAACGATCGGGTGGGCGCTCGCTCAGGGAGCGCGCGGGCAGGCCGAGAGGATGTGAGACGCCGGTAGCATGGTGTACGCCGGCGCAGGAGAAGCTGCGGCGACGAGCCGCGGGACCATGACGGCAGCATGCGGATGAATGGCATGATGGACGCACTGGAAGCCGGCGATAGAAACGCTGCCAAGACGCGGCGCGGCGCGTCGTGACAGACAGGTTGCTCGTCTCGCAGGAATCCACGAGCGGAGTTAACGCAGCAGAAGCGAAGGGATTCGCCTTGAACGATGGTCGGTCTCTAGAAGTAAGGGACGGGCCATGAACGGGCATTTAGTGTGGTTTATGATGATGCCGATCCCATTTCCGTACCTGTTCTAGGGTTGGCGTGAGGCTCAATGGATAGTCCTCATGTAGGCCCGTTCGCAAGCATTTGGTGCCGCGAAGACCCCGCTTGCACGGTGTGGCGCTGGGCCGGGCGCGAGGTAGCCGAGACATCAGGCTTTCGAGCTGGTCCCCTTTCTTTCTAGCCGATCCGTGGTGGCGCGGCGGCTTGCCGCGCGATGGCGCTGTATTTCTTTGTGCGACCTTCCGCCATCGCAGCCGGACATCCAAGCGTTGTGTTGATCTTCCCGTGGAAAGGGTCTGCGGATACCGAAGAACACCCGCTCATGCCAAGACCGATGCTGCCCATCAGCAGAGAGCAGTCTCATCGGGCAACATTCATCCATAGCCAACGCAGGCTCGTGGCATCCATCGCAGCGGCAGCATCACAGGAAGGCCAAGTCGATGCCATGCCGTCGTCGATGCCCGATCATGCGCTCTGAACGACGGGGATCACGGGCAATACCAGGGAGACCCCGCTCACCTGCCCACTCTGAAGACCAGCCTGTCGGCTCACCTCACAGCATCAAGCTCTCAGCAGATAGCAGGGTTCACATTGATTGCAGTATACCCGTCCATGCGACAGTGGCTCATCGCCTCACATGCTCTCTGTTTCTCAGGCGTCGCTCGAGCGGGATCCGCGTCGGGATGCCGGTGCGTGCTGGCGCGAGAGCCGATGCCGCTCGTGGGGGGCGGCACCATGCCAAGCCACACGCGGTGGCCCGGCGGTGGCCGCCCTTTGCTTGGGGCGCGTCGAAGCGGTAGTGGGCGGCGGCCGCGGGCGGGGTCGGCCTGCATGCGCGGTCGAGCAAGACCCACCTGGACTCGAGGCGGCGCGGGCACGTGGTGGACGCTGACGGCGGCGGCGGCGGCATCGGACCGTCACGACCGCCAACCCCTGCGCCGGCTCGAGCGGACGCCGCATCGGGTGGCGGATGGGGGATGGACATGTCATATACGCGTATGACCACCGCGCCACCTGCACGCCATTGCCAGCGCTCGCGCGATGCCGCGACGCGTGTGCGACACGGGGCCGCGACGCGCGCCGCTGCCGCTGGGACGCTGCCAGAGACCGATGCGCGCCTTCGCCTGTTGCCATACGAACCCGTCCACCGGCGGCGCTCTCCGCCCTTTGTTTTCTTTTTTTTTCTCTCGCTGCCGTCTCCCGCCATCGACCACCGACGCGCGAGTCGGTGCCACGTGTTCCACGCGCTCGCGGCAGCGCCTTCCTTGCCCACGACCGCCAGGGACGCGGACGCCGCCGCGCCGCTGCCGGCCGCCGGCACGTCCTTTCTAGACGCTGCCACCGCCGTTGCGGCCGCGACACGCTCGGTTCCAGCTGAGATCTTCCGGACCCGCGCCGGCCGCTGCCCCAACCGCCGCCGCCGCCGCCGCCGCCACTGCTGCTGCTGCTGCTGCTGCTGCTGCTGCTGCTGCCGCCGCCGGCGTCGTTGCCCATCGGTTCGGTGCTAAGGCGATGAGCCAGCACCAACCGCCTGCGGCCGCCATGCCGCCCATGAATGGCGCCCCCGGCGGCGGCGCGACGCCGACGCCAGCCCCGGGCATGATCCCGCCCCCCGGATACCCCATGATGCCGGGCATGATGCCCGGTATGGTCGTTCCCGGCGGGATGCCGGCTGGCATGCCGAGTATGATGCCTGGCGGGATGCCTGGCGGGATGCCTGGCGCCATGCCGGGTGCCATGCCGGGTGCCATGCCGGGCGGGATGCCTGGTGCGATGCCCGCTGGGATGCCAGGCGCCATGGGCGCGATGCCTGGCATGATGCCGGCGGGATTGCCGGTGGGCGCCATGATGCCCGGCGCGCCGCCGCCGCATCTCATGGGCCACACGGGCGCGATGGGCCCCGGAATGGTCGCGGCGCAGCCGCCGATGGCTCCGGCGCCCGTGCCGGCGCCCGCGGGCAACCCGGCCAACGCGGCGCAGCCGCCCTCCTCGGAGAGCCAGCTCACGGGCCAGGATCATATCCGCCGCATCATTCAAGTAAGTCATTGTTGCCTCGAGCTAGGGCCGTGCCATGCAGCCGTATGGTCCCCTCTCAGTCGCTGAGGAAAGCAATTTTGGAAACAGGTCGTGGACTCACCTGCTGCTGCTGCTGCTGTATGTTGCCATGGATCGATTGGCCTGTGTATGTATAGATTGCCCACCAGATGCGGGCACAAGGCGCCACGGAAGAGAACAACGCAGACTACGCCCGCATGATCCAGTTCCTGCGCCAGTATAATGAGCGCGAGCGGGAGCGCGCTCGGGCCGCGCAGCTGCAGGCCCACGCCCAGGCTCAAGCTCAGGCGCAAGCCCAAGCTCAGGCACAGGGCCGCCAGCCGCCGACGCCGACGGTTGTATCGCCGACCCATCAGCGCTCCCAGGAGGCTGCCTCCAAAGCGGCGGTCGCGGCCAAAGCATCCTCTGCGGTCGCCTCGTCGGCGCCGCCGGTGCCGCCAGCGCAACCCGTCGCGGCGCCGACGCCGACGCCGCTCGTCAACGAGTCTACCTTCTCGACGGACCAGCTCTCGTCGCTGCGCACCCAGATCTTGTGCTACAAATTGCTGTCCTCGAATCGGCCGATCCCTGGCCACGTCCAGTCGCTGCTCTTTGATGTAGCCGCCCTGACGGCACCGCCGCCGACGGCGTCCGTAGCCGCCGCCGCCGCCGTTGGTGTCGCTCCGGGGGCGCCGGCACCGACCCTGCCGCTCCCGCCGGCGGCGGCGCCGCCGCCGAGCAAAACGCCGGTGGTGGCGCAGGCCATCGTGGCGGCCGCCAAGCGCGTCGAGGCGGGTGTGCAGACGATCGCGGATATCACGGCCGCGTCCTCGGTCTCGGTCGTGCCGTGGGACCACATCGAACCGCCGATGCGCCTGCATGGCGAATTCAAGCGCCACATTGTGCCCGCGGCGATGCCGACGGGCATCGATCTCTTTGCGTTGATGCACCAGCGCGAGCGCATTATCCACAACCGCATGACATATCGTCGCCAGGAGCTGGAAAAGCTGCCGCTCACGCTGAGCGATGAGAAGTCGATGGCCAAGACGCGCGCCTTGATCGAACTCAAATCGCTGCGGCTCGCGGAGAAACAACGGATTCTGCGCAACGCGGTCGTGCAGATCTATGCGACGTCGACGACGTACCCGACGACCACCATCGAGACGGCGATCGACCGGTCGCAATACCGCCGGGTCAAAAAGCAGCTGCTGCGCGACGCCCGGCAGACCGAGCGGGCCGAGATGCAGCAGACGCAGGAGCGGGCGGCCAAGGAAGCCGAGCGCCACGCGCAGTTCCTCGCGTCCATCGTCAACCAAACTCGCGAGGTCACCTTTCTGGCCAAAGACTACCGCGCCAAGCAGTCTAAGGCCGCCGCCGCCGTCAGCAAGCTGCACACCTTCATCGAGAAGGAAGAGCAGAAGCGGTTGGCACGCGTTTCGCAGGAGCGTCTGCGCGCGCTGAAGGAAAACGACGAGGAAGCGTACATGAAGCTGATCGACAAGACGAAGGACACGCGTATCACGCATCTGCTCGAGCAGACCAACCAATATCTGGAAGGCTTACAGAACGCCGTCTCGCTGCAGAAGCAGGACATCGGCGGCGCCGATGTGACCATGACGGCGCACGTGGACGAGACCGACGACGCGGCGGCGGCCGCCGAGGCCGGGCCCAGCGACTACTACGGCGAGGTCCACCGCATCCACGAGGTCATCACGAAGCAGCCCGATATCCTCGTAGGCGGCAAGCTCAAAGAGTATCAGATGAAGGGCCTCCAGTGGATGGCGAGTCTGTACAATAACCGCATCAACGGCATTCTCGCCGACGAGATGGGTCTCGGCAAGACGATCCAGACCATCAGTCTCGTGACCTTCCTTATCGAGACCAAAAAGCAGAACGGCCCGTATCTGGTGATCGTGCCGCTGTCGACGATCACGAACTGGAAATCTGAGTTCGAAAAGTGGGCGCCGTCGGTGAACATGATCTGCTACAAGGGCGGGCCCAAGGAGCGCAAAGCAATGCATCCCGAGATCCGCGCGGGCAATTTCCAGGTCCTGCTGACGACGTACGACTACATTATCCTCGACCGCCCGATCCTGTGCAAGACGAAGTGGGTCTACATGATCATGGACGAAGGGCACCGCTTGAAGAACGCGCAGAGCAAGCTTTCCGTGATTTTGCAGCAGTACTATCATATGCGCTACCGCTTGATCTTGACGGGTACTCCACTGCAGAACAACCTGCCTGAACTGTGGGCGTTGCTCAACTTTATCCTGCCCAAGATCTTCAATTCGGTCAAAACCTTCGATGACTGGTTCAACTCGCCGTTCGCCCGCGAGTCGGGTCAGGAGCGCATCGAGCTGAACGAAGAAGAGTCACTGCTCATTATCCGCCGTCTGCATAAGGTGCTGCGCCCCTTCCTGCTGCGCCGCCTAAAAAAGGACGTCGAGTCCGAGCTACCCGACAAGGTCGAGACGGTGGTCCACGTGCGCATGTCGCAGCTGCAGAAGCGGCTGTACGAGCAGATCAAACACCGCAAGTCCGGCTTCGACATCGCTGGTGTGGCGGGCCAACCGGCGTCGCGCCGCAAGGCCCTCAACAACCTGGTCATGCAGTTCCGCAAGATCTGCAACCATCCCTATGTCTTTGAGGAAGTCGAGAACGCCGTCAGTCCGAACCGCGCGAACGACGAGAACCTGTGGCGTACGGCGGGCAAATTCGAGCTGCTGGATCACATCCTGCCCAAGCTCAAGGCCACGGGCCATCGTGTGCTCATGTTCTTCCAGATGACTCAGATCATGGACATCATGGAAGACTTCATGCGCTACAAGGGCTATCATTACATGCGTCTCGACGGGTCCACCAAGCACGACGACCGTGGGCGCATGCTCGTCGACTTCAACGACAAGAACTCGCCTTACTTTGTCTTCTTGCTGTCGACGCGCTCCGGTGGCTTGGGCTTGAACTTGCAAACTGCGGATACCGTCATTATCTTCGACAGTGATTGGAATCCACACCAGGACTTGCAGGCCCAGGACCGTGCGCACCGTATCGGCCAGACCAAAGAAGTCCGCATCTTCCGTCTCATTACGGTGAAGTCCGTCGAGGAGCAGATCCTGGCCCGTGCCAACTACAAGCTGGACATCGACGGTAAGGTCATCCAAGCTGGAAAATTCGACAACAAGACCTCCGAAAAGGAGCGCGAAGAGCTGCTGCGCGCGCTGTTTGGCGGCGAGGACGAGGAAGACGAGGAAGACGAGGCCAAAGCACCGGGCGAAGACAACGCGACCCAGGACGAGGGCGATACCAAGCTCGACGAAATCAACGAGATGCTCGCGCGGTCTGAGGAAGAGCGGCAAATCTTTGAGCGCATGGACAAGGAGCGCGAGGAAGCCGATCTCCAGGCCTGGCGCGCCGCCGGGCATACCGGCCCCCTGCGCCCGCGTCTCATCCAGGACAACGAGCTTCCGGACATCTTCCTCGTGGATCCGCAAGAAGCCGAGCGGGCGGCCAAGCTCGCCGAGCAGAGTCAGACCGTTGATCTTGGTCGGGGGTCTCGTGCGCGCGCCCGCGTCTACTACGACGACGGCCTAAACGAAGACCAGTGGCTCCAAGCGCTCGACGAGGGCGATCTTGACGGCTTTATTGAGCGCAAGCACGATCGTCGCGCGCGGCGCGACGAAAAGAAGGCCCGGCGCCTGGCCCGTCAGAGCCTGCCGTCGGCCCGCGATTCGACGCAGGATGAGGAGGACGAGGACGAGGACGCCAACGCCAACAACGCCAACGGCGATGAGGACGACGACGACGATGGTGACGACGATGAGCGTGCTACGTCCGCCAACGCATCGCCCATGGGCTCCCCGGCCACGGGTCGGTCGCGTCGCGGCCGTGCGGCCGCCATGGATCCCGATGACAGCGATGCGGCGCCCGCGCCGTCGAAGCGCCGCGGCGCCGCCACCGCCCGTCGCAAGGGCGTGGCAGCGGCGGCGCCTGACGCGGTCGCTGCTTCGGGCACGGACGGCATGGCAGCCGACGGCGCCGACCCGGGCGTGAGCGTGGCGGCACTGAAGCGTCCGCGCATCCAGCTCTCGGCGAGTGGGGTGCCGCTCGACGGCACGCGGTCGCCTACGCCCGCGGGCCGCCGTGGCCGTGCTGCCCGCGGCACGAGTGCTGGTGGTGATGAGAGCGGCACCCCGTCGAGCTCGGTCCCTGGCGGCGCCGCGAAGCGCGCTCGCGGCCGCGGCCGCACGGCGTCGAGCATCAAGTATGAAGCCGACGGTCCGGACCCGCTGACGCCGGTGCAACGCGAAGCCTTCAACCACTGCGCGCTGAAGTGCTTTGACGCGGTGAGCAACCTGGTAGACACGGGCGAAGGGTATGAGCGGCTGCGCTCCGAACTCTTCCAGGCCCTGCCGAGCAAGGCGCTTTACCCCGACTACTACGTGATGATCCGACAGCCGATCGCGCTGGACATCATCCGTCGGCGTATCACGGGGGCCTACTACGCATCGCCGCTCGAGTTCCGCAACGACATGGAGCTCATGTTCTCGAATGCAAAGACCTACAACCAGGAAGGTTCGGCCGTCTATGATGACGCGGAGGCCATGGAGGCGGCGTTCAACGAGGCCTACGAAGCGGTGTATCCGAACAACGACATCCTGCCCGTCGCGCTGAGCCACGCCGAGCAACACCAGCAGCCGAAGCGCAAGCTCACCGAGATCGAGACGCAGCCCGTCTCGCCCGACAGGCCTTCGCCGGTGGCCGAGACGGGGGCCAAGCGGCCACGCGTCGACGCCGACGAGGCCGAGGCCGACGATGCTGAATAAACTGTGTTTGTCGCTGCCGCATGCTTGACGTGCACGGCACCATTCTGTGTAAACTGTTCTGTCTTAGTACCATGTCTATTTTAAATACTGCGTATGCCTGCCAGTGGAGGGAATGAGGTAACTGGCGAATGCGTGGTGCCACAGCTCCCTGGTATAGGAAGCAGGGGGTTGGGTGCGTGTCAGATGGCCATCGCGATGGCACCATCAGCTCATCATGGCTCAGCGTGGGGTACACACCGTCGAGAAGGTCGCTTTGTACCCCACCATGTGCTCGACCGGGTCGCCTGGAACCGGCTGAATCACGACGATCGGTCCAAACGGATGGATAGTAGACCATTAAGCCTGTGGGAGAAGAGGGCGAGGTGCATGCGCCGACATGATGGACATCTCAACGCTGTGGAATCGGCAAAGAGCCGATATTCATAGGGTGCGATTCAGCTGGGACATCCCGCAGGTGGCATGCAACGCGGTATTGCGATGCGTTGGCTGGCGTGTCCGCTGCAGCAGCTACAAGGCCGTCCCACGCTCCAAGTTCTGCCGCATCTCTTTGGTGATGGCCACATCATCGTAGTAGCGATCGAGTTGACGGTTGAATCGCGCGTTCGCGTCGTTGATGTACGTGACAGTCGTGGTCGCGGCGACGTCCGGGTCGGCGACCGCATCGGCCGCCACGCCGGGCGCGCCCGCGCCGCGACGAAATGCCAGCCGCTTTGCCCGCTTCTGCTCCACGTGCTTGCTAAGGCGCTCGAGACCCTCGGCCGAAACGTCTGCGTCCGTTATCTTGCGCTGGGTATGGCCGCCGCGTGGCCTCGATGCCGACGACGGCTTGGACGGCTTGGACACGGCGGCGGCGCCAGTCGCTGTCATCAGCCTTGACGCATCGCGTGGGTTGGCCCGGGACGGGGACGGCGCGGGAGGGCCCTGGCGCTGCAGCGCAGCTATATCGCGGTGGTAGGTGCGCGCCGCGAGCGTGTCGCTGTCGACGGCGTCGGCGCCGGCGCCGGCGTCCACGAGGCGGTCCGTCACGGGGTCCACGGTGCCGCCGAGCACCACGGTCGGCGCGGCCCGCAGGGCCTGCTTTGTGGCATGCCGCTCCACGTCCAGCATCGAGTATGCCACGTAGCGCGAGCGGTCGGCGGCGAGCGACGGATCCACGGCGTCGTGCGGCTGTGCGGGACGCTGCGCGGCCTCGAGCTGCTGCGCGAGCGCGTCCGCCTGTCGCCTCAGCCGGTCCGCGCGCTCATGGGCTTTCGCGGTGGCGCCGCCGCCGCCGACGCGAGCGACGGGCGCCGCGTACAGGTCCGCGCGGTTCTGCGCGCGCGTTGCCTGCAGCCGCGTGCGCAGTGCTATCATGCGCTGTTCGCGGACTGACGGGGGCACCGTTGATGGCGGCATGGCCGAAGCGGCCGTCGCCGAAGCGGGAGAGGCAGCAGAAGCGGGAGAGACAGCAGCGCCGCCGCCGGCGTTGTGCGGCACGCAAGCCTCTGGCGGCGGCGGCGGCATCCTGGCCTTCGCTGCCAGGCGCTTGTCGTCAGGCCGATGCGGATCAGGCGATCAAGTATCACGTATCACGTATTAATCGCAGGGCTGAATGCAATCGCAGGGCTGAATGCAAGCAATGGGTGAGGTGACAGGGAGTTGGGGTCCACGGGACACAGCGTGCTGCGGCGAGCGACAGCGGCCGCGAGCAACTCAATGGTGCGCACCATCTCCTCCGCGGAAAGCGGCTTAAGGGCGGAAGAGCTTGGATGATCCGCTTCAGTGGCGCGCCGATCGCTCGCCAACAGCCATGCGATGGGGCGATCCGAGCGCAGTGTGTTCGGGGTGTGCCTTCAGGTGCCGCCAAGACGGGCTGGCGGAGATACACCCGCCTGCGAGCATGCTGACCGCCGGCCGGTGGCTTCGCTTATCGCTAAGCCACGCTGAATGTTTTTTTGTTGAACTCACCCGCCGGCCCGCCGACGAGGCCCGTGCCCGATGAGACGATCGGGCACGAGCCTCCCCCCTCTCTCAGACTACCGCTGGGGATTGAGTATCACGTCTATCTACATATACAGGAATCGGTGAATCAGGAGGCCCTTACCGAGTCATCCTTCTTTCAGCGGACACCACCCTAGCCCCTGAATGCGCCATCGTCTCGTCACATGGGTTAAAAGTGAGGCCATGAACATCACTGGGGTGACCATCATTGTGCGACAGCGTCATTTCCGACAGCGTCATTACCCACAGCGTCATTTCCGACGCTGATGCGTCCGCGAGGATGCTGGGCTTTAGTCGAGGTCCTGGCCAACGAATTCGGGGAAGACGGCCGCGACCTCGGCCCAGGTCTTGCGGCCGTGGACGAGGTCTGCGACGGCGTCGACGGCGGCGCCGATCGAGGGGACGCGGAGCTGGCGGGTCGAGTCACGCTCGCGCAGAGTGATGGACTGATCCTTCAGCGTCTGGAAGTCGACGGTGAGGCCAAACGGCGTGCCGAGCTCGTCGTTGCGGGCGTAGCGGCGGCCGATCGAGCCGGACGAGTCGTCGACGCGGGATGCCAGGCCGCGGACACGGAGTGCGGCCGTGAGCTCGCGGACAAAGGGCTCGAACTCGGTGGATTTGGAAAGCGGCACGACCAGCGCCTTGATGGGCGCGACGGCCGGGGGGAACGACAGCACGCGACGCTGGCTGTCAGCGCCCGGGCGCACGTAGTAGCTGTGCTCGAGCAGCGAGTACAGGATGCGGCCGATACCAAACGAGGGCTCAATGACATTGGGCACAAACTCGCGGACTGGACCCATCGAAAGCAAAGAAGAGCACAGTAGAAACACAAGATGACAAGAAGTGAGTCGACTGGCGTTGGTTCGGAACGCGGCTCGGCGAGGCCGGCCAAGACCCAAGGTCTGTATAAAGACACTCTCGAGAACAGAATGACGACCGTCAGGAGGACGCAAGTGAGAAAACCAAGAGAAAATGTGCTCCGCGGGGTGCCTTTCAAAAGGTCGAACCTGGCCTGGGTGGACTATTATGGGGCTTCGTGCCGAGTCGAAATGCCAATGGTGACCGCCACGCCCCGCTGGCCGAAGCCAGAGAGCGCTGCGATCACCACGAAAGGGCGTAGCAGAAACGAAGATCCACCATAACGCGATCAATCACGCCCACAGCGGCCAAGCCAGCGCCAGAGAGGCATATTCGTGCCGTCACTGGTGCTGCAGCATCGTCATACGGTTAAGCAGAACCATGCAGCCAACCCGGCGAAAGGATCGTCCGCCATCCACGACGCGACCATAACGGTCACGCCACGTCCGACAAACGAATAGGGGGTTAAATGCGGACCAAGCTCGAAGCGGCGCACAGCCGAGCGCGCCACGGCCCCTCCATGCCCGGGGGAACCCCGGACCAAAAGAGCCGCGATCACGTGAAACTGAAACGTCGCGGAAACGAACTTAACTGCCAAATGACGCACAACCGCATCCGTGAGTTCCGCGCACGCCACGGGTATCTGTGAGACAGAACCCCGCAGCGGATGCGGACGCATGCGACCGCACAGAAATGCCATCAGCACAGTCTTGCTCTTGCGAACCAATGACTCATACGCCCATTAATCGGTCGGGCCACAAGTGCCGTTGTGTCGCCCTCGCGTCAACGAGAGCGACTAATGGGGGATCTAAGGGATTCGCGGAGCGCTGCCATCCTACTCGGTGGCAACACCTGAAAGAAAAAGAAGAAACGGATGGAAGGGTCGGAGAAACAAAAGTAGAGAACAGAACATAGAAAACAGCAGCCGCATGCCAAAATGCGGGCTGCTGTTCGACACGAGTGGGGCTTACCTGTCACCTTCGTAGTCTCCTGGCGCACGGCAATCATAGCCTCGGTGACCGTGTAGGTCTTGCCGTTGGGGGCGACGATTTCGGCCTGGTGGTCGGCATCGAGCTGCGCCTTGAGGCGGAGCAGGGCTGCTTCATCCCACTCGCCGGAGGTGCACGACTTGAGGCCCTCGAAGTACGCCAGCACGTGCTTGGCGTCGCCCTTGAAGGCCGGGCCAAGCTTGGCCTTGTTGATGTCCATCATCCACGCGGTCTTGACGATGGGCTCGGCGAGCATCTCGCGCGCCACGAGGCGCTCCTTGGTGCGGGCGCTGTGGGCCGAGAGATCGTAGGCCGAACGGTCCGCGCAGCCGACACACTCGATCCAGCCATAGCTCGACTGGATCTCGGCGTCCCAGCAGCCCTGGGCGTAGTGCGCCATCTCGTTGGCCATGTGCTGGCGCATACGGATACGCTGCGGGTCAATGCCGATCTTCACTAGGAACAGGTAGATGCGGGCCACAAAGTACGCCAGGGTCTGGTTGTTGATCAGCCCCAAGGCGACGGCGTCGCGGACGGTGCATTGCACGATGGGCTGGCCGTTCATCTGGGCGTCCGCGGACCACAGCGGCAGCGATAGATCGGCGACCTCGTGGAAGCGCGGGTGGTCCTTCTTGAGCGGGTCGACGAAGTGCTCGATCTCCGCCATCGTGAACTCGCGCACGCGCAGCAGACCCTGGCGCGGGGAGATCTCGTTGCGGAACGAGCGGCCGATGCTCGCCGACGCGAACGGCATCGACTCCTGGTTGTACTGGTACAGGTTCTTGAAGTTGAGGAAGTGGCCCTGCGCCGTCTCCGGGCGCAGGTACCCGACGTTGTTGCCCGTGGGGCCGATCTGCGTCGAGAACATGAGGTTGAACAGCTCCGGGTCGGTGACACGGACGTTCGTGTCGAGCGCGCAAATGTTCTCGTCGGCCATCAGCTTCGTCAGCGCATCGCCAACGTAGTTGTCGAGCGTGTCCAGAATCGTCTCGTAGCGCGCAATCGTCTCGGCGTTCAACTCCTGTGGCGGCGGCTTCGCGGCATCGCCCTTCGCGCCGCCCTTCTTGGCGGGCGCCACGGGCGCCAGCTTGGCCTGAAGCGCGAGTTGGTGACCGTCCAAGCGAGCCTTCAGCACGTCCTTCACCAGGTGGTCCGCGCGGTAGATGACGCCGTTGCTCGGGTCCTTCACCATGTAGTCCGCAAAGCGCTCCACGTGGCCGCTGGTCTTGAGGACTTCCGCCGGGGTCAGGTTCGTCGTGTCGATCTCGAGCATATCTTCCTCGAGCACAAAATGCTGGCGCCAGATGTGGAGAATGTTCGTCTGCAGGGACGTGCCGGGCGGGCCGTAATCGTAGAGGCCGCGGACGCCGCCGTAGATGCCGAACGCCGGCGCAAAGAAGAAGCGCGAGAACAGCATCGACTCCAAGGCCGCGCGGTCAAACGCGGGCGCTGCCGCAGCGCCGCTCGATTCGGCGAGACTATCGGCGAGCTTCTTCTGGGCCGCCGTCAAGTCCTTCTTCAGCGCCAGCAGCGCGTCCACCGCCGGCTGCCAGGCAGCCTTGTCGCCGGGCGCAGCAGCCTTCTGCTGCTTGACGACCTCAGCCTGAGCCGCAACCTGGCGCTCCAGCGCCGTAACGGCCTCACGCATCTGCTCCATCGTGACGGGTTTGAAAGATGGAAGCGACGTATGAAAGGGGCGTTGCAAGGAAGATCGAAAACTGGTATGTGTCGGAGCTTTCGTCAGAAAACGCGAAGAGAGCAGCCGAGAAGGCAGTACGCTTCGCACACGAAACAGCAGCGCAAGAGACCAAGCCGGGCGCATAGAGAGGAGCGAGAGAGATGTCTCGCGCGGCACTCAGTTCAACCGCAACGGGTCTTAAGGGATAAGAGAATGGAAAGCAGAGGGGAAAGGTGCGAAACTGGCACGGATACGTAGCACTGGTGGTACTACGACCTGAGAACAGTTTCTAGAAATGGGTGTGTGTCAATCCAAAGAGGGGTTGGAGTTTGGTCAGCTTAATTCCTTCTTGAGCCAGACCTCCAACTCGACATGTCGACGTGAAAACGACTTCTCTAACGTCCTTGTAGCACCTTGGAAGCTCAATTCCGTCACTTAAGGGTCATTAGTATCCTTCCAGGTATACTCGCGATACTGCGTCTCACAGGGCCATCGGGATGGTGGCGCGGGGTCATGGCCGCAAGCACCCTGCGTCGGAGACGCGTCGGGGTCCCCAACTTCCCCCGACCCGCCCAGCGCCCCACTTGGGTCACCTGGGTCGGCTGCACGCCACGACCCGCTGTCCACACCCTTATTCCGTTCGGAAGCCAAGGCATGGGTCTGGGTCATGGCATGGGTCACCCAGCAGCCGTCAGGACACGGCCAAGTCATCACCTGAAAAAAGAAGCGATGACGAATATAACAAAGATATCAGGATGCCGCAGAAGCATAGCATGCAGCATGACTGCACAATAACCCAGCATTTGTTGGACTTAGTCGTCGGCGACCTCAAAGTCCAAGATGTGCTTGGAGCCGGCGTCCAGGATAGTCTTGACGAGGTCGCCGCCGCCCGGCCCCGCCTGGTCGAGCTGGGACGCGGTGACATGGGTGGCGGCCTCCACCGGCTTAAGGTGCCCCGCAATGTTCAGGGAAATGAGATCATCGATCATCTCCTGCTGCGCCCCGGGCGGTGCGTCGCGGCTCCAGCGGGTCATCCAGAATCCTTTCGCCGTCAGATCGCTGAAGATCTGCGACCCCGCCGAGAGCTCCAGCGGTTTGCGGGACATCGCGCCGTACGTGACGACGGTCGCGCCAGTGCCCAAGAGGCGCAGCATGTCCCGGGTAGCCGGCCCGCCGACCGCGTTCAGCGCAAGCCGCGGCTGCAGGACCTTGTCGCTGCCCGGCGTCGTTGTCGCAGGCGCAAGCTTTTCTGCGAGCGAGGCCTCACGCAGCTCCGACTCGCGCAGCACGACATCGGCCCCGAGCGACTTGAGCATCGCCGCTTTGGCCTCGAAGCCCTCGTCGCGGACGATGTTGATACTGCGGTGGCCCCAGTGGCGAGCGAGCTGGACCACGGCCTGGCCGACGCCCGAGTTGGCCGCATTCTGCAGAACCGGCTCATTGGGTGCAAGCGTCACAAAGTCACGCAGCATGCGGTATGCCGTGCAGAGGTTTACGCGCAGCGTGGCGGCGAACTCGGGCGGCGGGCGCGGGGAGTGGCGCAGCGCCATCAGCGATGAAGCGTCGAAGACGCCGTGCGAGCGCCACGTCCCCATGCCCGATTGCCGCGGGAGCACCCAGTCGCCGACCTTCAACGGCGACTCGGCGGCTTCCTCATCGGGCACGGCCACGACGCGCGCGAGGCCTTCGTTGCCGCCGATTGCATACCCCGCCTTCTCGTCAAAGTGGGGCTTGATGGGGTACACGCCTAGCGCCATGCCGCAGTTCGTATGCCAACAAGACAAGTCGCCAAGATCGATCATCGGAAAGCAGGAAGTGAGTTGCGCGTGCGAATCATGCCATTTGCCGGGTGGTTGTGAAGATTTGGCTGCGACACTTACCTTGAATCGAATTGATGTCAGACGGATTGATGGGTGACAGCATGAACTCGACAAGCACCTGGCCCTTCTGTGGCGCGCTCAGCGGCACCTTTTGCCAGCTGATCACGACGTCACAATCAAGGAAAATCAACAAAAAAAAGTATCATAAGTTCAGAGAATGCCCGACCACAGCATACACGCGAATGAGGTGTACTTGATGGATCGCGACGTGGCGCAGCGACCAGACCCTGTCCTCTCGTGTTCGCGTACCCGTCGGAGCGCGTTGCTGCCTACCTGCAAACCGAGCTAGGATTGCCGAGTTTGTTCACCACCAGGGCACGAGCGCCCTGGCTCAAGATCTGTTGAAGCGAGCTGGATGAAGGCATAGTGCGTGATATGGATGGAGCAGATGAACGGTAAGTTAGTCTCAAATAAGTCATCAACCGGATCCTACTGGCTCGCCTCAGTCGCGCTAGGATGACCGAGGGGCCATGTCCGTCAGATGACCCTCTCTGAGCAACGCTGAGATCACCATTCACATCAGTGACCTAATTAGGACGCGGTAGAGCTGCACGGCGCGATCAGCGTGGTTCCCGCTGTTCCTAGCAGTGACGTCGATAAGCCAAGTCGTGGCGCGCATCGCCCGGAAACGGCGGTGCGACCGAGACCCCTATCCGGGGCGGGAGGGGAGGGCCGCCGGCCCCGGGGACAAGCCGCTCTGCCCCTATTTGGTCCCATTTGGCCCCATTTGTCGCGCGATCGAGACGAGACCTTCCGCGGGCGGTCCGGGTGTTCCGGCAGAAAGGACGACGCTCAGCGCACCGGAGAGAAGCGTACGAAGCACCGAACGACGATGATACTCGTTTATCATCTTGAATCCATCCAGAAACGGCCGGTTATCACGTGCCAGAGGGATCTTCCGCGGCTGGGCGGTTTACCTGATCGGGTGTGGCTCAGACCCACACGGCTTGAGGCCGCTCGCCAGATCCGCCTGGCACGGCGATCTGCGCGGTCCGACCCGGGGGGATGCCAAACTCCGCTCGCGGCCGGCAGCATGCACAAGATCGTTGCGACCATCCCGATGCGCCGCCGCTACGTCCAAACAAACAACGGTCGTTAGCAACCGCTGACCCTCGATGCGATGCGATGTGAGCTGACCGCGGGGCTCGAATTCGTTCTAGTCCGACGCCGCATGACGCGCATCAGCATGGGCTTCGGCTTTGTGATGCCGAGCTACTCCATACGAACGAGGGGCTTCGCAGAAGTCATTTATACCCATCGTGATGGAGCGGTAAAGTCGAGAGTAAAATCGGTAGTGACTTTTCTAGACGGCGAGCAGGCTTTGTCCATCCCCCTCCCGACGTCACCCGTCTCTAAATGTTTTGCCGACCGGCCCATCTTGCATCGAATCATTTTTCGCCCATCCCTTTCTGCTGCTTTGTGGCGAGATCGACGTCGTCGCCCAGCGGATCAGCTCTACGGCTTGACTGACACGATCTCAGGGTCTCGCCCATCGTCTTTCGGTGGCACGATGGCCAGCACCAAGCTTCTGCCGCGTGCTCGCGGCGGCGGCGCCGCAGGTCGGCCGTCGCCCGGCGCCGCCGTCCAAAGCGAAATGGAACGCCTGGCGGCCGAGAACGAGCGTGCCGCCGCACGTCTCCAAGTCTTACGGGAAACGTTTAACCGATCCACACACCTCGCAACGATGCGCGCCAAGTCCGGCAGCGCCAGCGGCTCACAGGATCGCCTTGCCGCGGGAACTGCGCGATGGGCAAACGCGTCGCCGGCCAAAGCCTCGGCGGATGCGCTCCTCAGTCCCCCGAGCAAGATCGCCGCACCGAAGAGCACCGCTGCAGCGAAAGCGCGCCACCAGTTCCAGAAGTATCGGCATATCCAAGTAGAGCTGAATGAGGAACTCGCACAGCAAGCACAGCGCGAGCGCGAGCGGCCATTCGACTATGAGGAAGCTCGCGAGATGGCTCGCCTCGGTGGCGTCACGGCCGTAAGTATGCCCCAGCACCACCGGCATCATACGGCATTGTAAGCCGATCCTCAGTGTGACTCACGCCGCGTATTGTTTCTATCCATCCATCTAGTGGCGACCGAGTGATGCCGTCGTACCTTCCTATGAGGACGACGATGATCTGCGAGATGAGCATCCGAAGATCGCCGCCGTGCGGTATAACTCGGTCCCGCCGCCCGGCGGTCCCCCGAGCTCCGGCGGATCGGCCGCTCGCCGCGTCCCAGCGCCGCCCGCGACTGCGCCCTCGGCCACCGGCCGTTCGCCGCGGCCGCCGCCGACGCGTGGCGCAGCGTCCTCGAGCGTTCGCGGCACCGCGACCGCGCCCTCGCCGCCGCCATCTCTGTCTCTGTCGACCTCGGGGTCCAGCGCTGAGCTGGCTGCCGAGCTGGCCGCCGGGCGTCGCAGCGCCGCGGGCCGGCGACCCATCGCGCCAGCCGCCGACGGCCGCTTGCGCTCCGGGGCGAGCTCCGTCTCCGGCTCCAGTGCCCTCTCGACGGGCTCCGACGAGAGCCCGCCGGGCTTTCCATCGATGCCGCCGCCGGGCACCACGCTGCGGCTGCTGACGACCACGCGCTACGACGACGGCGAGACGGACGGCACCGCGCGGACCGGTGTCATCCCGACGGCAGCGAGCGCGACCGTCAGCGGCATGTCGACCAGTCCGCCGCCGGCCGCAGCGTCGCATGGGGCATGGACTGGCACCGTGGACGAAGCCGCGAACCGCGACGACTTCTTGCGCGCGCTGTATGCCTGGCGCGGACAGCCCGTGCCGGCCGCGACATCGGCGTCGGCATCGGCCCCCGCGCCGTCGCAGCCGCGCCCTGCATCGCGTGCCGGCGGGCCGGCCGAGACGATGAGCACGGCCATCGGCCCGTCGGAGGACCGGCATGCGGCCGTGCGGCGCGAGGCTGAGGCGTTTGTGACGGCGGCGCTGGCGAAATCCACCACGTCGCTGTCCGCCGCGGACCGCGAACTCTTGCAAACATTGCGTGCCGCCCATCGGGAACGCGCGGCCTCGGCCGCTCCCCCGAGAGCCTAGCGCGGCTTGTTCCCCGGTCGCCGGTGGGTCCGCGTCGTGCGACGGTGACGCTGTATGCATAAGTATCGATAGGGGTATGAATCGAAATGGACATCGCTGGTGGTCAAACGCCGTCGTGAATCAACGCACGCGACCCGCGTCGGCGGGTTGCCGTCCAGCCAAAAGCCGGACCCGCTGATCACAGCCTATGATGAGCGTGAACGCTGGGCGTGACGCTCCCGTGGAAGGGAGGAGCGACCACATGAGCCTGTGAGGCGCATCCGATGGCTGTCATTCGCCGGAAGGAGAAAGGGGAACCCTTTGGTTGCGAGGCGCCACACCCACGTCATCTACTGGCATGGGGGCCTCGTGCGCGGCGGGGCGGGGCGGGCCGGGGGTCGTTCAGCCGGTGGCCGGAGTGCCGAAGTGTCGACGGTCTCGCTGCGGAAACAAGACAACGAAATGTGATCATCGTGGGTATCAAACACCTCCGACCCTGTCTAGTGAGTGGCGGTCGGCGCTGTCTATCGAGGAAGCCTACCTCGTGGTCGTGGGTCGGCACATCCTTCAGGAAATGCCAACGCCGTCGGGTTTCTTTTGACAGCCGCGGCGGTGGCCGCCTCTGCCTCTGCCTCTGCCTCTGCCTCTGCCTCTGC
>ML014333.1:0-27048 GCA_003615045.1 Caulochytrium protostelioides | reverse complement strand
CATCCGTCATGGTCCAGTGGTCAGGATTTCTCGCTCTCACCGAGACGGCCGGGGTTCGATTCCCCGTGACGGAGTATTTTTGTGGTCTTTCGCCCTTCATTTTTGCGTTTATTTTGCTTAGCCTTGCCTCCATGATACTTTTCTTGCGTACGACCATTTTTTGAATTGTTGGATTAGTTAGCAACGCCCGGGCAATGCTGCGGTGGAACCAATATTGTGATTGTTGCTCCGCTGCTGATATATCGTTTGACAACCAGCTCTTGTAGATGCAACGGCCCATGTACGACATGGGGCCTCATTTAGACGTTGGCAGGTCTCTCAGCAGACAGTATATAATTTTAACTGCGTACATTTATTTCAGCTTACAGCCAAACATTATGCATGATTCTCCGCATTGACGTACGGTTCCTCGTGGATATCACATATGCTTTTGTCACGTATAGTTGTCTACACTCGAACTCAGGCAAAAACAGACGCTCTTTCCCCCTTACTTGGAGCACTATGCATGGTCTAGCGTTTCGGCGAGATATGTGGAAGGTTTTTGTGGGTTTGCTGAGCAAAAGAATTTATTCAAAACTATATCTCGTCTCAGGCATGACATGGATATTTAAGACAGGAAGTCTGATCGCCATGACCCAGCGTTTCAAACTTTAGGCTGATTCTTGCGCTCATATCATGTTCGCGTTGTCGATGCCTGCGACCGGAGGAAGTGGCCGTCACCCCCGACGCCGCCCCCAGCACGTCTCGGAGGTATGCCTTCGCCTCGAAAGGACGCTTCCAGCCGAAGCTCCCGAGGTATAGCTTGTTGAACAGCACCGGTCTAAGAATTCTGTCCGGCAAAGAAGCACTGTGCCGTTCTTGTGAGAGGCGTTGACAGCAGCGTCACAAATCTCACACGACCAATGCGGATATGTGTCACCTCGTCTCCTCCCCCATCCCAGAGGTCAACGTAGCCGTTGTGAGCATCGCCTTCTTGGCGAAGGTCGGGAGCAAAGATTTTCGCATCGCATGTGCTGCAGTGAATCATGCAAAGAAACCGACAAGACACTTGCTACAGACCATGTCTTGCTGTCTCCTGCGAACCGGTCCATCCGTGGCGCTCACGTGGATCATGCCCATTCCGACGAGCGCAGCGTTGATGGGCGCAGACCGGTTTAAGAAGACCCGGGGAGGGCTCCTGCCCTTGTCGCCGACCTACGTTCTGCTGATGGCTGACGACACCACTGCCGAGTTTCAGTCAGGTTCTGCAGACCTCCCATCGAGGCCGATTGTGGACACGCTTTTTAAGAACCATAGCTTCTTCGCCACTGACTTTCCTTGACTCTCGATTAAACTAAAAACCACCAGCTTGGTGTTTACGCATCGCCACTCTGCTCCGAAGCCTATGCTAAGTCACGCGACGGTTTACTCGCCGACACAGTGGCGACAGCGCTAGCTGAGCGGTGCGTCCGTCATCTTCATGAACAGGCAACCAGCACCGCCTGGGTCCAGCGCGCCACGATCGATGACGAGCGTATCAGCCAGCGCTCGGCTACGGCCGGCAAAACCGCCGCAAACGCGAGGACTAAGGGCGGTGCTTCCGATCCGACGCATGAAAGCGGACGGTTCGCACGCGATCCCGCAACGGGTCCAGGACGAGTGACGGCGCGTTGTCGGCGGCGCCATCGTCAATCAGCTCGGTGCTCGTCACCGGGTTCGCCATGGACGGATTCCGGTGGTGCATGTTGCTCGCTTCATGAGGTCGATGCGCGCGGTGGCTGTCTGTGCTGCGGCGAGGGATTCCCGCGCCGGAACGATAGGAATCAGACCGCGACGGACGGCCTGTGCTTCCCGTTGTAGCCGTCGAAGCGTCGGTCTTGGGCAAGCCGAGGAGATCGCGTAAGAGCCCGAAGCGATGCAAAGCAAGTTTCCAGACGGCAAACCAGCCTATCGCGGGCCAAATCACATCGAAGAAAAAGGAATTCCGCAGAATTTTAAAGGTGAGCCTTCCGGATGTGCATTATGGTGTTCGCCTTAGGTAAGGTTGAGCCTAAATATATGAGCACGTATGCTCTTTAAAAAAAATACCGAGCAGCAGTGCGGAGAGGACGAGCAGTGCAGAGACGACCAGCGTCGCCGCAAGCCAGGCATAGTCATGGATGGCTCCCATGATCGTGTCTGGAGAGTTTGAAGAAAGAACAATGGATCGGTATCGCATGGATCGATGTGGGTTTCTCGAGATCGTTTGAGCAATGTCCGTTGCATGACAAGAGTGCCAAACTCTGTGCTGGCTGTGGTCTAGAAAAATTTCAGTCGTGCGCTTGTGATGAGGGGCCGGGTGGTTGGCTTAGCCCCCTTTCTCAGAGCGCACTCCAAGTGGCTTTCACCTACGCAGGTTTTGTCGTTTTCTTCACAACTCCGACCGGCGGGCTCGTGCCATGCAGGCCTTCTGCATCCTGCTCGATGGGTCCTCACCGATGCCACTTGTCTTCCTCATAGTCGGCATGGGTGTTCACACCGTCCTCGTGAACGACTCATTCTCCTCTCGCTTTCTAAAGTTCGCGCCCTGTCTGTGACCTGTCGCCTGCCGTCGTGCTGTGATTTCCCACCTTCTGCCTTTAACGACCCCACCTTCCACTGCCCCGTACCGATTCCCCGCAGTCCGCTCACATACGTGCACCATGGCTCGCGCAAAGAATGTGAGGGCCATGACGGTCAAGGCCAAGAAAGTCCTGAAGCCCACTGATTCGCGACTGTAAGTGGCTCCTTCATCGCGGATGCCGGGAGTTCCTATCCACCTCTTAGCTTACCTCTGGCCGAGCGATCACTGGCGTGATCGCCAGTCACGGTTCAAGTCGCAACGATGCACAGCTGACAGCCGGCTCCTATCCGAATAAGGCTTATGGTACTTACCGTTGGTTTTCTCTTGCCCCATTCTTGCTTGATATTTGCAGCAAAGCCAACCAGGAGAAGGCTGCTAAAAAGGCCGAGAAGGCGGACAACGAGCTGGTCCGCCATGTCCCTCGCGTGGCATCCTCCATGTTCTATTCCCTGAACGAAGCTATTGTGCCACCGTATCAGATCATTGTGGATACCAACTTTATTAACTTTGCCATCCGAAACCGTCTTGAACCCGTCCAGGCCATGATGGATTGTCTTCTCGCCAAGTGCATTCCGTGCGTGACCGACTGCGTGATCGGCGAACTCGAACGTCTCGGCGTCCGCTTCCGTCTAGCTTTGAAAATCGCCCGTGACCCGCGCTTCGAGCGCTTGCCGTGCACCCACAAGGGCATCTATGCAGACGACTGCATTGTGTCCCGTGTCATGCAGCACCGTTGCTATATTGTGGCCAGCTGTGACAAAGAGCTGAAGAACCGCGTGCGCAAGATCCCTGGTGTGCCCATCATGACCATCCAGTCCCACAAGTTCCAAATTGAACGCTTGCCCACAGCACCGTTGCTGACGGGCGGCAGCAAATCTGGCGGAAAACTGGGCATGTAAGCCGTCACTCTCATACTCTGTTCCGCTCTTCTCTGTTATATGTTTACGTTTTTTATATAATTTATTGCCCCCTTAGTTTGACAATTCGGCCCCAGACCGGTGTGACAATGGATCTACAGATGCAACAGACGCAGGTTCGCCGCCGCGACGACGTATAGCACGCCGTAAATGTGCGAGGCCGAGTCATGGTTGAAAACAAAACCAAACAAAACGTGAGTCAGATGCATTCGATGGCATGAGAGCGCTTTGCCAAAGAGGGCTACATACCGAGCCATCCACGGTGTCAAATACAATGATGCCGCGATGCGGAGCGGCATCGCTGCTTTGACGATGAGGTAGGTGGCAATCATATCGCGCACGGCGCCATCGCGTGTGATCCATGTGCTCTCCTGGAAATCGGGCTCCGATGATTTTAAGACCGGAAGCGATGCGTCTTCCCTGCCCGCGTCGTCGAACGCCTTCCCCTCGAGCGCCTCTTTGGCGGGCACGTCCGCGCCAAAGTAGCGCGACCAATAGGTCATGCGGCGACGCGCTTCCTCCTCCCAGCCGTCGGGGATCCACACACTTAGGGTCTCCGCCGACCCAGCGTGGCCGACCCATCCGAGGGCGTCCGTCACAGACAGCAGATAGTATACCAGCGGCAGCGGCAGGATCGCCGTCAGCTCATGAAGCACGGCAAATGCGATCGCAAAGGATCCTGGCGCCGATCGGAATCGTGTGCGGAAGCGCGACCATGCCGTGCTGCTGCTGCTGCTGTTAGTGGGGTGGGGTGGGGTCGGTGCTCCCGGCACGGGTCCATTGAGCACGCGGCCCGGTGGATCGACCAGCGCACGCGAACCGGCATCCCGCTTCCACAGCAACTGAGCCCGGCGTGGTGCCGTGTCAGGCCACGGCGGCTGATGCCGATGCCGATGCCAGACAGGAGGCAGATGGATGGCTTGTGGGCTGACGCGGGCCATGGTTGGACGTCGCCACGCGCCGAGCGAGCCAAGACCGGTCATGCTCCGTGGCGGTATGCAAGGCGCGGCGAGACAATGACTGCGACGTGCGCCGACCATCGACTTGGTGCCAGGTGCGATATGTGGTATCTGGGGGCCACGCGCGTGTGCCCTGATGCAACCGCGGGGTGCCGCCATTTCTTGATCGACGGGAAGGGGGTTCTAACATGCGCGTCGCCATCGCCGTCTTGACGTGTCAAAGGCGTCCGCCCGCCGCCGCGTCCGCCCGCCATCGCAGCAACACGCCTTTTTTGTTTCTTTTTTGTCCTCAGCCGATATTCTCCACAACACTCAGAGGAGGGATCTTAGACGATGACGATGCAAGCTCGAGCCCCATGAAAGTAGTCACATCTGTACGGTGCAGAACGGTGTACGGGTTTCATCCCCCGAACGGCCGGACGTTCAGTTGCTTAGTGGTGGATTGGCATGCGGATCATTGACCCTTCTATCTTCCCCCCTCGTCCAGCGACGCCCAGCAGCGAAGAGCGCTCCCACACCCTGTCTCGCCACCATCGTACCCGCGTGATCCACGTTCCGGTTCTTTCTATCTATACATTTCTTGAAGAACAGTCCCGTCCCTAACGAATACGCGCTGGTAGCCGCCATGGAGCGCTATCTTCGGCTGGACCGTCTTGGGGAGGGCACCTACGCCACGGTGTTCAAAGGCAAGAACCGTCTGACCGGCGATGTAGTCGCGCTCAAAGAGATCCGACTTGATCCGGAGGAAGGCGCGCCGTCGACGGCGATTCGCGAGATTTCGTTGATGAAAGAATTGAAGCACAACGCCATTGTTCGCCTGTATGATGTCATCCACACCGAGCAGACCCTGACGCTGGTCTTCGAATTCATGGATCAGGATCTCAAGAAGTACATGGATACCCACGGGCACCATGGCGCGCTGGACCCCATTCTGTGCAAGAACTTTATGTTCCAGCTGCTGCGCGGCGTCGCCTTCTGCCACGAGAACCGCGTGCTCCATCGCGATCTGAAGCCGCAGAACATCCTCATCAACTCGCGTATGGAGCTCAAATTGGGCGACTTTGGTCTCGCGCGCGCCTTCGGCATTCCCGTGAACACCTTCTCGAATGAAGTCGTTACGCTTTGGTACCGCGCGCCGGACGTGCTCCTCGGATCCCGCACGTACTCGACGTCAATCGATATTTGGTCGGCCGGCTGCATTATGGCCGAGATCTACTCGGGGAAACCGTTGTTTCCGGGCAAGAACAACGAGGATCAGCTCCAGAAGATTTTCAAACTGCTGGGCACACCGAACGAGCAGACATGGCCCGGGGTCAGCGAGCTGCCCGAGTACAAGCCCAACTTCCCCGTGTACCCGGCACAGAGTCTCGCCGCGCGGTTGCCGATGCTCGATCCAGTGGCCCTGGACCTGCTGAGTCGCATGCTGCATTACCAACCGCAGCTGCGCATTTCAGCTAAGGACGCGCTGAATCATATCTATTTCCAGGACTTGATTCAGCAATCGGCCGCGGCTTCCGCAAGCAGCGCGGCCGGCGCACCAAACGGCGGCATGCCGCAAGGTCAGGCGCCAGCGTGATCCGTCTCCGACACTTCCTTCTTCTCCGATCAACCCCCTCTGCCGCGATTGCATGTCGAGCACGTGCGTGATTCATTTAGTCAATCAAAAAGATTTTGTCCAGCCAGAACTGAATCACGTCTTCCGCCCCCGTCGCGATGGCCAGACTGGTTTTGCGGACCACAATGGATGCATGCGCGTTGACCCAACCGTCCGGCGTGCTTGGAAGAATCACCGCAAAGACCTTTGTCCAGCTGAGCATGTTGAGGCGGTCGATCATGCGCTCGCGCCGCTCGGCGACCGACAGGGGCACCGACGGTGAGGAGGAAGCAAGGCTGGATGAAGGCGACGACGCGGCCGACGCATCAGAGAGAATGGCCGCCGTTGTCATCTCGGCCTTCTGGACCGAGTCAACATCGGAAAGCGGGGGCGGCGTGGTCATCTCACGCCTTGGCGGCGATCCGGCAAGAACAGGCAAGCATGGCTCCTCCTTTTTGTGGAATATCGTGGGCATGCGGCGAGAACACGACGAAGGGCGTTCGCCCTGGGCCAGCTGCTGCGCCAAGTGATGCGCTGACGCGCGAGATGGCGGGTCGGACGTGGCGATTGCCGCCGCTGGCGGACCCAACGGCAGACCCCCCGGCGCATCCGGGACCTCGATCTGCTCTTCAATCACATCGTTGTTTTCGGTCACAATGCGCACAATTTCCGTATGGTACGTGTCTGCGTGGTGCTTGATATGTCGGTGCCGCATCGACCGGATTTCTGCGGTGATGCGCATGCCTGCTAACACGCCCAGGAGTGTCGACATGATAACGGGAAATGCCGCGTAGCGTAGGGCCGGGTTACGGATGATGTTGGGAACCATTTTGTACGTGACCGGGACAAACGGGCGCTCGTTGTCGCTCGAGTCGTCATGCAGCACATCAACCGTCTTGTCGGCGCCATACCAGGCAATCACGTGGGGATAAGCAGGATCCACGGGCTGTGTCGCACGCTCGCGCACGATCGCCAAGTTATCGTACGGATGCCGTTTGACCAAGCCGCTCGTGCACGGATCGACCGTCCGGTCATAAACGATGTTGGCGATCGTGATGCGGCGCTCAAAACGGGCCAGGGCGCGGAAGAACGGGAGGGCGGGGTCCGCCAGCAGCTCGAGCAATGAGCGCGACTTGGTGCCAGGCACGACGTCGGCGAGCATCAGATGGGACCCTGAGCGCGAGATGAGCAGGCTGGAATACTGGTTCATCAAACGGGCCATCGACGAGTTGCCAAGCTTCGCTGCGCCCGCAAGCGGCGAGGCGAATGCCGTAAAGACTCGGAGCCGTACGTGCTCCAGGACACCGAGCGACTCCAGGAGGCCCAGAGCATAGCGGAGAATGAGGCCGCCCAAGCTGTACCCGATCACGGAGAGATCTGTCGGAGGATTCCGGCCCTGCAGACGCTCCTGAAGCCAGGTCACCACACGGCGGCCGCACACATCGACGCCGTCATACGTGAAGCTTCCGCCATTCGGCTCGAAGTTGACGACTTCATACCCGTGCGATGGTGGGTACGCTTCGCGGAGCTTTGTCTCCATATAAGTGAGATCTTTGTGGTTGCCCCAGAGACCGTGGTGCAGAAGAATAAGATGGGGCTTCGCCACATCACGCCGCGGTGCCGTACAGATGCGCGGCGACGCCGGTGCTGCGCCCTCCGCTGGCGGGGCCGACGTCGACGGCAGGTGGGCGTCGCCGTCGTGTTCGATCCGCGTGGGCCCCACGACATTGCTGGCGACGTCGGCAAAGACCGTCAGCGGGTCGTGGACTTCCGCCATGTCGCGGAAGGGGTATCTAGGGGGTGGGGAGGACGTCTATAGAGGGTCGCGATGATGCTAGATACGGGAGGGTGCGATGATGTCGGAGTCCGAGAAACGGACGGCGTCAAGTGACGATGGAGACGAGATGTCGCCGGTCCGACATCAGCAGAGGCCGCAATGGGGGGTTACGTGACAGCGAGGCCGTAGTAACGGGTAGGATGCCATCGCCATCCCGCCCATCCTGCCCCGACAGACCAGGTATGATGGGGGTTTGAGAACCACTCCGGTTCTGTTTAGAAGCCCAAAACTCATACCGAAGCGGTCGGCGATTTGGATCGCCGACGCCGGTGATGCAGGGGCGACGCGTCGCACGACCTAAGCTCCCCAGGCGGAATGATAGACATGGCAGCGCTTGCTCCGATCCTCGCCACGTTTCCGGAACCTACCGGATGACGCTATTGGGCTGGCCCGGGGGCGCTGTGGGCAGCAAGACAGCGCTGCCACCCGGAAACTTGCCACGTCACGGCTCAGGGGGACGCTTGCACAGACGAATCTGTTCCGCGGCTTTCTCGCCTTGCTGCCCCATCAGGACATCCTTGAAGAACATCCATGGTTGCACCAGAGGTGATGTCGTTAAAAATCGAGTATATCACGATAGAAAATGCGGCATAAGAATGATTGGGCGGAAGCAACGCACCAAACACCTTCCGCATCACGGTCTGATCAAGGGAGCAATATGACATCAAAAGATGTTTGGCATCTGAGTGAGTTTCAAAACTAGGGGCTCGTTCCCATTGCATGCGTGGGTCGGATATGGCTTCATCGCTTTTCATCGTGTTGTCTCATATAGGAATGTTTAAAGATAGATAAAACTTGCTCCAGACTAGGATCGCCGCGATGTGAAATCGGGATGTCTCGGTGCGCTTCTGGCGAGGAGATGTGATCATCACTGTTCTCCGATTCTTCGCTCTCGATGGTGGGCACCGTGGGCATAGCTGCAGGAAGCGACCCTGGAGACCGGACCAAAAACTTCCATGCATGCGATCATTCTCCCGCGGCGTGCTCGATCTTGCGCGGACGGGGCAGCCTGCGCTGCTTGTCCGCGAGGACGCCGACGCCGACGCCGACGTTGCTACCGACGACGCCGACGACGCCGAAGCCCGCGTCCAGCGGAACGACCAGTACGAATTCGTCGATAAACGCGATCTGCTGGCGCCCGGACTCAATGTGAGTGCCGCTTACGTGACACGCCAAGCGCGCGCGCCGCCGCCCGGGCCTGCCTCCGTCGCCGCATCGGCCCCGCGGCCCTGCGGTATCGCACGCGTCTCGCGCCGGTGGCGGGATGAGGCGGATAGAGCAGCGCGAGCATGAGCAGGTTGCCCGTGTACACCATCCCCGCATAGAACACGGTGGTGGCGCGGCCGTCGTGCAAGGCAATGTCGTAAACATTCTGGATTGCGTCGCCGTACCGCGAAACTTTCCTGTTCTCCCTGGATGAACTCGCGCACCGTCAGCATCTTGCCGATCTTCTCTTCCGAGACTTTGGTAGCCTCTGAAATCGCATTTTGCTTTTGCTTTGAGAGGTTGCGCACGATGCGGCCGTTGTAAATGGCGGGGCCGGCCGTGGGATGATGAGCATTATGATCCCCGCTAAAGGACCCGCTCGATACCACGAACGTGATGGAGCCAACGTGATAGAACCAAAGCAATATGGGCAAAGCGATGTTAACAAGATGATGCAATTAAATCGCTACGGTCACAACCCTCATGGAAGGCGAGGACCGCCTAGAGGGCGATGGCGATCGCTGGGTCTTTTCTGGCCGGGCATAATTGATCATGCCGATCGGCCATGACGATGGTCGACCCGTGCCGCGAACTGGGAGCAGGGCAAGGCCGATCCTTGCACCGCGCAAGATGGGACGAGACCGAGTGGCGTCGAGGATGGCCGCTGCTGAGCAGCGTGTGGTGCCGCAGGGTCGGGGATTTGGCTACGTGCGCGATGGTCCGAAGTAGCAAACTGGAAGTAGCAAACTGGAGTGGGTGTCGGTGCCCCCGGCGTGGCTGCTGCGCCACGGCCGGTTGTTGGCGCCACGATAGGTCCGTCGGGGTTTGGGGCGCTCATCACACATAAACCGTCACTGACCTGGCAGCGGTTGTCCGCCTTCATACATCGCCCATCGCGCTCGTGGACGAGCTCTCCGCGGTTATCGCGGGGCCGGAAGCAAACAGGCGACGTGATACGCTTACCAATACGTCGGCGATGTCGCTTGGCTCTTCGTCCTTCCTGACCCTTGTCTGAGCCTCCACCCTTCCACTCGGCCTCCGCCTCGTTCCTGACCAGGCCCTTCGGCGATAACGATGGGATCGCACAACCAAGCCGAGTCCTCGGACGCCGTCGCTCAGGCGATGGCCGCCAAATCTTCCAAGCAGGACGATTCGCGCTCGTGTTGCTCCGGCCGGTCGTCCCATGATGACCGCGACGACGACGACGACGAGGCATCATGGGCGTCGGACGAATGGGCCGAAGCCGTCACCATGGTGTGCCCCTGCTGCCCGTCGACCTTTGGCGACGCGCCGTCGGTGTGGATGCATTGCCAGTCGGCTCACGATTTCGTGCATGCTGCCGTGGTTCGCAGCCTGCGTCTCGACACGTACGGCCGCATCCGGCTCGTGAACCTGCTGCGGTCGCGCACGGCCAGCGGTCTGCCCACCACCACGGCGGCCATCCAGCAGGATGCGGAACAGTGGATGTCTGACGAAGCGTACCTGAAGCCTGTTCTCGAGGCCGACCCGCTGCTGTTTGCGGACGACGAAGACGATGACGACGCGCGCAGCGATGCGGCGGGCGCGGCGGAGGCGGAGACCGCGTCGGTGCCGCGGGCACAGTATGAACAGCTGCTGCGTGCTTTCCAGGACTACAAGGCCATGGTCGACACTACGTTCATGGACAAGGCGGTCAGTGCGGTGGTGTCGAGCGTTCGCGCCGAGCCGGCGCCGAGTAAGCCGGCCGGTGACGAGCCCGATGATGCGTACTATTTCGACGGCTACGGCTGCATTGACATCCACGAATCCATGTTGAAGGACAAGGTCCGCACCGACGCCTATCGCGATTTTATTTACGACAACAAGGATCTGTTCCAGGGCAAGGTCGTCTTGGATGTCGGCTGCGGCACCGGGATCCTGTCCCTTTTTGCGGCGAAGGCGGGCGCTCGCCGCGTGTACGCGGTGGACAACTCGTCCATCATCCAGAAGGCGCACCAGATCGCGAAGCTGAATGGGATGGACGGCACGATCCAGTTCTTCCGCGGCCGTATCGAGGAAATTGAGCTGCCCGAGAAGGTCGACATCATTGTCTCTGAGTGGATGGGCTACTTCCTGCTGTTTGAGAACATGCTGAACAGCGTCCTCGCCGCACGAGACCGTCACTTGAAGCCCGATGGCCTGCTGGCGCCCAACGTCACGGCCACCTACATTGCGGCCTTCTCGTCAGAAGACATGTATGCCGACCGTGTCGAGTACTGGAACAATGTCTATGGCTGCAATATGGCGCCCATGAAGGACTTCCTCTTCCGTGAGGCGCACTTCACTGTGCTTCCGTCCGACGCCATCGCGTCGAATGAGCAGAAGGTCCACGGGATGCAGCTGGAGACCGTTCCGTCCAAAGACCTGGACTTCACAGTGACGCTCGACCTGGCTCTGAGCCGTACAGCGCCCGTCCACGGGCTGGTCGGCTGGTTCGATACCGATTTCGAAGCCGCCCCCTCATGCGAGGCGTCTGTGGCTAGCCGCGTCCGCAAGGTGCGACTGTCCACCAGCCCCGCCACGACGTCCACCCACTGGTACCAGACGCTTTTCATGTTCCGTGAACCTATCTTTGCTGCGGAGCAGGGTGCCCGTCTCCAGGGCACGTTCACGTGCGTAAAGGGCACTGAGAACCCGCGCCACCTCGAGGTGAGCGTCCACCTGACGTACCTGCCCCCGGCGGGCTCGGAGGCGCCGAAGGTCCCGATCCACCACGACTGGCTCGTTTGCTGATGCTTGAACCAGCGCGTTGGGCCATTTCGAATAAAAGAAGCGGGGCCGACGTGGGGAGGAGCCCCTGCGCCTGCCGTAGCGATCATCTATTGCGTCGGTACATGTCCACTGACGGGACGTCAGCGGTGGGGTCCTACATATAATATTATTTACAAAAACGGGGAGGTCCACCATCACCCCTATTGGATTATGAGATGCGATCGCCAACGTCCGTTGCTGACACATCGAGGGCCCGATGGACATCGGTGGACATCGTGGGACACCGAGCGCCGTCTTGCTCGCCTGGTTGGTCAGGGTCCCATTTCCGGACGGCCTATGGCGACCCATGCAAAATGGCATCGGGGTCCAGCCCATGCGCGCGCAAGGCTTTCCTCAGCCTGCGCCGCTGCGCCAGCAGCTTGTCCGCCTGGACCACCTTCGTATGCACGATCAGGATATTAGTCACGATGACGGTCAGCGTCGTCCCGAGCAGGATCACGCCTGTGACGGTCCACGACAGCCCGCCGAAGGGCGCATACCACTTGCGCTTCCGCGTGACGATCGGGCTTTCGCCTGGCGTGCGAAACGAGGACGCGTAGCTCCCGGTGGTCACGGTGCCGTCGAGATACGCGGGCATGTGGACCGACGTCGTGGGGCCCTGCGGCGGCACGTGAGCGAAGTCGGTCGACTCCGGCGTGATCGGCCACGCGGCCAGCGAAGACCGCTCGTCCGCGGCGGCGGCGGAGGTCGCGGCGTGGACTGGTGGTGGCCGTAGAGACGGTGACGGTGACGACGACGGCGACGGCGGCCCCTCCGGTGAAGCCACGCCGCTGGACGCCCTGCGGCGCGTCGGGACGGTCATGGGCTGCACGAAGCGGGCGATCAGCCGCGGCGCCGCAGCGCCGCAGCGCCAGGCATGCATTCCGCGTAGCATCGCGCTGTAACTCCGACCCGTCAGCGGTGGATCGGCGCGGCGGTCAGAGGTCCGCGGCGGAGCGAGAGCGCGGGGTCGGTCGACAGCGACAGCAGCAGTGGCAGCAGCAGCAGTGGCAGCAGCAGTAACGACGGCGACGGCGACGGCGACGGAAAGTCACGCGTGTCAGTGATGCATCCCGCTTTCTGTCACAGGTCGAGTATATCCTTCTCTGCGCGTGCCGGCGTCATGGACGGGCGCTGGTCAGGAACGGAATGACACCGTTTCGGAGGGCCCCATGGGAGCCCCCGCGCCGAGGAAGAAAGGAGGCCCAGGAAAAGAGGCTTGCCGCGTTGACCGCTCCTGTGCGGAACGCCGCCGCTCGCTCCGCAGGTGGCTTGGCGATGTTAGAAGCCTGTCAGCGCAGCGATGGGCCGATTGGGCACCGGGCGGTCACTCCTCGGCCCACGCAAGCGCGACGCCGCTCGCCGTCCCATGCTGGCAAGAAGGCCAGCCGTGATTGATGATGCTGGTATGCTGCGGCACTTGGCGGCCAGATCAGCATCGCGAAAGGCATGCAGCAAACTCCGCAACTCCGCTTGCGCGGGCGCCTTGGACAAGACCCCGGGAGCGTCTGACGTAGACCCCGCTTTGCCCCATCGTCGACCCATCGACCCCTGCCCTCCTCGCACCATGGTCGCCGCTCGCTGTGGGCGCGCTGCATCGCCGACTCGATGCTGGACCGTTGGCTGAAGCCCGTCGCCAGGCCGGGCGCCAGCGCGAAAGCCGTCCGGCGCCGCGCCAGCTCGAGCGACGACGAGATCGACGCGGCCGACCCGGGGCCTCCCGCCAAGGGTCCGCGGCTTGAGATCGGCACGTCCGCTGTGGGTGTGGCAGACGAGCCCGTCGCCAAAGAGGCGCCGCCCCATCCTGTTCCCTCAGCACGCCAGCCCCTTCCGCTCGGCGTCGTCCGCAGCGCCTCGCTGCCTCCTGTGACCAAGACCTACGCGTCGCGGCGGACGCGGCATACTCCGCCAGGCCTGATCTCCGAGTAAGTCGACGGCGCCAGGGCGAAACCGGACTCGGTCTGCTCGTTCTGCTCGGACCCACGACGACGGCTGACCACTCGGACGTTTGCTTTGGATTCGTTTCTTTTTCGTTCTCTCTCTCTCAATGAAGGTCGAGCGGCGATGCTTCGGATGGCACGCCGCGACCACGAGGCGACCCTCGCCCCGTTGACGAAGCTCGAGCAGCCGGGCTCGAGGGCCCTTCCACGACGGCCATCGTCGAGGCGATCGCCAAGACGTCGGAACGCGGAGGGCCGCCGTCATGGATCTTGGCGGACAGCGCGATGGTGACGTTCGACGCGACGCTGTGGGCCCCGCGGTCGTCGCCGGGTCCAACGCCACGGCGCGCGCCGGCCTGGGAGCAGACCTGCCTCAACCTGGGCCAGCGCGGCACCCATCTCGCCGCCTGCGCCGAGTGTGGCATGCGCTACAACCCGGCGGGGGCCGAGGACCGGCGGCTGCACACACGGCACCACCGGACGGTGCTGGCGCAGCCCGTGTGGCGCGCGCCGTCGGGGGCGGCACGTGGCGGCGGCCCGCGCGTGGTCTGGGACCATCGCGTGTGCGCTCCGCCGGCCGCGGCGGCCGCCGCCGCGCCGCTCGGCGGGCGCGTGATCCAGCTCGCCGCGGGCTCGCCGCGCGTGTGGCGCCAGCGGGCCGCCCGTCTCCTCGACGCGATGGCCAGCCACCTGAATGCCGGCCAAGCCGCGGCAGACGACCTGGCGCCGGCGCCGACGCCGGCGCCGACCGTCGGGGGCGCCCTGGCGACGCTGTGGGCGCGCGGGGACGGCCGCGCCCAGCAGCACCAGATGTATGTGTATCTGGACGACCATGACCGCGTGTGCGGCGCGGTCTGGGTGACCAGTGCCGTGCGCGGCTGGCAGCGCCATGGCGTGCCACGAGACTCGCGGGATGCGGCGCCGCCGCGACTTGATGCGCTTCCCAGCCCCGAGCTCGGCGTGGAAATGATCTGGACGCATCCGTCCTGCCGACGGCACGGCGTGGCGCAGACCCTGGTCACGTCGGCCGCACAGTTCTTTCACGCAGGCCACGCGGTGGCCCCGCGCGCGATCGCCTTTTCGCAGCCCACGCTCGCCGGGCATGCCTTGGCCATGGCGCTGACCGGGCTCGCGTCATACTGGGTGTATCCCGGAAGCACGTTGTAGGAGGCGCTCCTCGGACCATCACAGGCGCTTCGCACGGCCCGCGGCGGGTTCGCCGCGCTGCTGCTCCTCGACATAGGCCAGGAAGGCCCGCTTCTCGGGCACGCCAAAGTTCACGCGCTTGAGTCGCCACGGCATGCACAGGAAAGCCGCGATCTGCGTGTCCACGGCGCTGTCGCCGGGCAGCTTGGCCGCGCCGCCGTCCATCGCGACCGCGCCGCTCGCCGCGGGACCAACGGCGGGTTTGGCGGTGATGCGCACCTCGCGGCTCGAGAAGCGTCGCACCTGGACGGTCTGGTAGACCTGCCCAAGCATGCGGCACACGTGGGCAGCGCGCGATCCTTCCGTGTAGGCGGGGCACGCATGGCGCCAGCGGTAACGCAGGCTGGTCACGTGCACGCGGTGCCCGAGGTGGGCCACGTCCAACCGGTCAAAGACCGGCGTGAAACGCAACACGGCGCGGCCGTTCGAGGGGGTGCCTTCCGGGAAGATGCACAGCGGTGCCGGTGTTGTTGCGGTATGCTGCGCATACAGCGACGCCTCACGCAGCGTCATGGCGACGGGAGCGCCATCAGCGCCCTGGCGTCCCGATGCTGGACCCGCGGTTCGCTGCGTCGGGCCGCGGCGCGGCGGCACCGGGCTGCACAGAGGCGCCAGCAACGCCTGCCACACGCTGATCGGTGTGACGCGGCCCGTCTCGGAGATGGTCGTGAAAATGGGCGCATCGTAGGTCGCCAGGAGGAGCACATCAAAGTACGACTGATAGTTGCTCACCAGCACGTCGCCGGGCAGCGCCACGTCGGCATGAGCATGCAGCTGGTGCGCACTGGACGCATGCGGCCATCTCGGAATGAAGAGCAGGGAATGGGTGAGTCCACTGGGAAGCTTCATGGTCAAAATCAAAAATCAAAAGAAAGTTTGCAAGCGTGTTTGCCCGTTGGCTCGTTGCCCACGATGGCGCGACCATCCATCACCTACCCGCGTCGTGCCGGCGCATTTTCGTAGTCGATGCGGTAGAATCCGCAGAGGAAGAGCGCCGTTCGGCCCAGCACAAAGTAGCGCCATCGGCGGAGCGTCGCGCGCACACGGCGCACGCCACGATGGTGACTCGGGAGCGCGTCCGTGGCGTCAGCGGCCATCCAAACGATCCCCACGACGAGCAGCAGCAGCATACGCACCACGATCAACGGCGCACGGAGGAGCCACGCGCCATAGACGCCGGCGCGGGAGGGCAGCCCCGAGAGCGACGCGCCGGACCGCGGCGGCTGCGGCGTGAGGAAGGGCTGGATCCCCGTGGCCGGGTCCCGCCATTTGGAGTACTTTTCCATCGCTGGTGGCGGGTCGGAGTCAGAACAGCTACGGGCCAGCGAAGCAGGCGCTCGTATGCAAGAACACGGCCCGCGTCGTATAAAGCAGAAATCCTGGCGGACCAGACGGGCGCGTCTCGCCTGACCTTGAGCGGGTTGGCGCCCCGGGGCCACGCTGGTCTCGCCGAGACCCGATGGCCGCACGTCTCCCAGCAATCATACTGGCACCGCGCGCCGTGTCCGCCATAGCGGCGGGCTCACCATGCATCTCTGTTGGATGTCCCGCAGGCGTTTCGATGCCCGATGCCGGCCGTGCCGCGCCATGCTGTGCACGTTGTGGCGCGGTGTGGCCGGGGCGGGGCTCGAGTGAGGCTTGGACGCGGCCGGTTGGACGCGGCACCGGTCCCTTTCAAGGTCTGCGGGATCGCCCCAGCCCAGCGCTGGACCCGATCGCGCGGCCGCTATCCCGGCATCCATCCGCCCTGGCGGCGCTCGTCCGATGCAGGGCTCGAGGAGGCGCCCAGAACGGCGTCGACGGTGCCACCCATCCGCCGTCTCCTTCGGTTCCTTCGGTTCCTTTGATTCCTGCTCAACGTCTGCTCCTGCGCTGCTGGCGCAACGAACAAATCCAGCATGCGCCGGTTCCGTGAGATTCACGGGGTGGCGGAGAGCACCGGTCGCATGCGGCGTCTGCAGGCGACACGATCGCCTGTGGCAGGCGCAGATCACGCACCCCTCGCCCTCGCTTTCGTCGGCTTGACGCAGAAGCCGCAGCAGTAGCACGAGCCGTAGCACGAGCAAGCTCGTCGTCGCCGTCGTCGTCGTCATCTTCCTCCCTTCGGTATCGCGCGACAGTGCGGGCACCATGGCCGATCGGGCTCAGCAGCTCTCGCTGAAGGTGATGCGGCTCTCGAGGCCGAACTTCGCCGTCACCCAGCCCGCGGGCTATGCGCGGCACGGCCAGGCCGCGGGCCAGTTCGGCACACATCTGCTCAATACCCTCGCGGCCAAGACTCTGACGACCTTGTCGTCGCCGGCGACCCTCGCCACCGATGCGAACAGGCCGGTCCCCGAAACCAATGCCGCCGCGAGGCGCGCGGAGGCGCCGAACAACGATCTCCTCTCGTTTGACCCGGCCGCGCCGTCGCCGAGCGTCGCACCACGCGGCATCCCGCGCTCCGGTGACCCCGCCGCCACGTCCCTGGCGCCAGAGCTCGCGGGACCGCGGCCCATGGATCTCCAAGAGCTCGGCGTCTCCCAGCTTCTGTGCCTCCCGCCCGCGTTCGGCAACATCTACCTAGGGGAGACGTTCTCTGGCTACCTGTGCATCAACAATGAGAGCAAGCAACCCGTGTCCAATGTCAGCGTCAAAGCAGAGCTACAGACGACCACGCAGCGCTTCATCCTGGCCAATACTGGGAGCAGCGGGGGCGACGGTGCCGACGGCCTGCACGAGGAATCCTCATCGACGGCGGTGGCGTCGTCGCCGATGCCGCCGTCAGACCATCCCGCCGCGGGCTCCAGCGAGGGGAATGTCTCACTGCTGCCGTCGCAGTCGGCGGAGTTTGTAATCCATCACGAAATCAAGGAGATCGGCACCCACATCCTCATCTGCTTTGTGCACTACACGGTCGGCAGCGAGAAGCGGTTCTTCCGCAAGTTCTACAAGTTCAAAGTCCTCAACCCGCTGGCCGTCAAGACCAAGGTCAACAACGATGCCCTGGACGGCACCATCTACTTGGAGACTCAGACCCAGAACCTGACCGAGGAACCGCTGTACTTCCAGCGGATGGACTTTGAGCCCATGCCATGCTTCCAGGCCCAAGTCTGCGACCTGAGCATGGACGGCGCCGGCAGCGACACGCAGCTCGCCGCTTCGCATGCGTTTCTATCGCCCAACGATATCCGGCAGTTCCTCTACATCCTAACGCCGACGAAAGGCCACGAGGCGCAGGCCGCGGCCTCGGCCACGCTCGGCAAGCTCGACATCGCGTGGCGCTTGCAGCTCGGCCAGGCAGGGCGGCTGCAGACCTCGCCGCTGGCCCGCAAGGTGCCCGTGGCCCCCCAGTTCGACCTGGCACCCGTCGGCCTGCCCACGCGGATCGAGGCCGAACGGCCCTTCGAGGTCGTCTGCCGCGTCCGTAACAAGCAGCCGGCCGGCAGCAACCCGGTCCCGCTCGTCGTGACGGGCGTCAAATCCAAGATGACGAGTATCCTGATCCGCGGCAAGCTCGAAGTCGCGCTCGCCGCGCCGCTGGCTCCGGGTGCCACGACGACGATCACGCTGCACTTTTACCCCATGATTCCGGGACTCCACAAGATTACGGGGCTCCGACTGCGCGATACCGCGACTGGATACATGGAGACCATTGAATCTCTAGCGTCCGTGATGGTCTATCCGTGCGCATCGGCTGAAACGTGATGCCGTTATATGGAACAAAGCATAAAAATTGTCGATAGAGATAATGGTGATTCAACCATGGCGTTGGGTTGGGGTTATTGGGGGGGGTTAACGGGGTGGAACCCTTCAGATGACAGGGGCCGGTGGATTTAGACGGTGGTGGGCATGACAAGACCGCGGTCGAGGGTGCGCTTGAGCTTCTCGGCCTCCTTCTCGAAGCGCATGCTGCGCTCGCGCAGCTCTTCGGTCTCGCGCTCCATCCGGCGCTTCACGAGCTGGTAGGTCGCCGTCTCGGATTCGAGCTCGTCGAGCTGGACCTTCATCTTCTTCATCTTGTCGGCGCTCTTGTCGAGGTCGTCCTGGAGGCGCTGCGCCGCCTTGTCCTTGTCTGCGATCGTGAGCGCGAGTTCGCGGTTCTGGCGCTCGCTCTTGCGGTAGTTCTTGGCGATCTCGGTCTTGTCGCGGGCCTCGGCCTCGATCTGGGTCTGCAGCTCCTCGATGCGGGCCTCCAGGCGGCGCGTGGCCGTCGCGCCCGACGTCAGCTGCGCCGACTCGAAGTCGATGATGCGCGCCTGCAGCTCCTTGATCTGCTTGTCGAGACTGATCTTCTCGCGCTCGAGATCCGTCGACAGGTCGCGCTGCTTGCGCACCTCGAGCTGGACCTCCTGGAGGATCTGTTCGGCGCGGCGGCAGCGCTCCTCGGCCATGCGCGCCTTGTCCTGTGAGTCCTCGTACTGGTCCGCGAGCTCGAGGGTGCGCGCGTCGAGCGCCATGCACGAGCGCTGCGCGTCCGCGCGCTGGCGCGCCATCTCCTCAAACTGCTCGTTGAGCTCGTCGATGCGCGATTCGGTCGCGCGCTTCGTCTTCTCCAGCTGCTGGCGGGCCGCTTCGCTCTCGTCCAGCTGCGAGCGCAGGTCCGAGATCTGCGTCCGCAGCGCGACCTGGCCGCGCGACGCGTCTTCGGCCTGCTGCTGCGCAAGCTGCACGACACGGTTCAGCTCTTCGATGCGCAGCTCCATACGCTCCTTGTCGCGCTTCAGCTGAGTCATCGTCGACAGGTGCACCGTGTGAGTGCCCTGCAGCGTTTCCAGCTCAAGTTCGACGCGCTGCAGGCTCTCCTTCAGACTGAGCCCCTGGTTGCGCTCGATGTCAAGCTCCTGGTGCAGGTTCTGCAGGTCAATCTGGAACTTGCGGCGCTGCTTCTCGAACTGCTCGCTGCCCTCCGACTCGAGGCGCAGCTCGTTGTCGCGCGAGACTTGCAGACGGTCCGTGAGCGAGGACACGTCCTGCCGCAGCTTCGTGATCTCCAGCATATCCTCCTCGTGCTTGTCGTCGCGCTCCTTGATCTGCAGATCGTGCTGGCGGACGTGCTCTTCGGCGATGCGCGCCGCTTCGCGTGCCGCTGCCGCGGCTTCCTCCAACTCCGCCTCGCGGAGACGGCCCGCGGCCTCGGCCTTCTCGGCGCGGATCCGAGCGATCTCCGATGACTCGTACTTCGTGAGCACCGCGTCGTGCTTCGCCTTGTACGCGTTAGTGATCTCGTTGGCCTCATTCGCACGCGCCAGCTCGGCTTCGAGCCGCGCCTGCAGCTCCTTAATCTCACCGGCCAACTTGCGGCTCTGCGACGCCTCGTCCGCCTTGGCCAGCGTCTCGGCCTCGAGCTGGGTACGCAGCTCGTCCAGCGCGTTCTGAGCGAATTTGCGCGCCTGATTCGCAGCCACGAGGTCCTTCTCGCGGTCTTCCAGCTCCTGCTGCGTGTGTCGCTGCTGCGCCGCGAGGATGCGGCGAGCCTCCTCGGCCTTCTCGAGACGCTCGTCGAGACCCTGCTGCGCGGAGTTGCGTAGACGGTCGAGCTCGCTTTGCGCGTTGAGGCGGGTCTGCTCGGCCGTGAGGCGCAGATCGCACTCCTCTTCCAGGCGCGCCTGGAGATCCGCGACTTCGCGCTCGAGACGGCGGCGCGCTTCGGTCAGCGCCGTCTTGGAGTCCTCGCCGCCGTTCAGCTCCAGCATCAGTTCCTCGACGCGCTTCTCTGCGTTGCGGCGGCTGCGCTCGGCAGCTTCCTGGATGCTCTCGAGTCGCTCGACCTCCGACTGCAGCTGGTTGGCCTTCTTCTCGTACCGCAGCGACGCGTCCTCGAAGTTGCGACGGTTGCGCTCTTCCTCCTCTAGCTTCAGCGTCAGCTCGCGGACCTGCTGCTCGCCGCGTTTCTTGGCCTTTTCCATGTCGCTCTGGCCCTTCGACGTGGACTCGGCACGCGACTGCAGGTCCTCCAGCTGCTCCTCAACCTTCTTCTTTTGCTTCGCAAGCTCCGCGCGCTGCGACATGGCGTCTTCCAGCTGCCCACCGAGCGCGTTGACCTCACGCAGAAGCTGGCGGCGCAGCTCGTCCTTGTCGTTGTCCTTGGCGAGCATGTCCGCGTCGTAGCGCTTGCGGAACTCGGCCAAATCGCGCTCGACCGCGGCCTTCGAATCTTCCGCCGTGCGGCGCGCGGCTTCCTCTTCCTCGAGCTGGACCTTGAGCTCATGGATCTGACCCTCGAGCCGGCGCCGCTGGCGCTCCAGCTCGACCTTATTGGCACCGTCGCCCACCTCGTCGATGAGATGGCGCAGTTCTGCCTCAAGGTCGGCCTTGTTCTTGCTCGCGGTCTGCAGCTGCGCCGCACGCTCTTCGAGCTCCTTCTGAAGCGAGTCTACATGCGACTGCAGCTTACGCGCATTGCTCTCCGCAACCTCGCGCGCCATGCGCTCCGACTCGGTCTGCACCACGGCTGAGTTCAGCTGCGCCTCGACGTTCTTGAGCTGGCGCTGCGCGCTGTTGACCGCGGTATGCTCGCGCTCAGCCTCGAGGTGGGCATCCTCCAGCTCCGACGACAGCCGCTGCTTCGTTTTCTCGAGGATCAGCACTTGGCGGTCAGCATCGTCGTAGCGCAGCTGCAGCTCCTGCAGCGCAGCCTCCGCCTTCTTGCGCGCTTCCTCGGTCTCGGCGAGCTTGCCTTGCACGTCGCGGCTGAACCGGTCTTTCAGCGCGTCGAGCTCGGCGTTCTTGGCCAGCAGCCGCTTCTGGATCTCGAGCTTGGCGTTCGTCTCTTCTTCGAGGCGTGCCGTCATGTCGGCCAGCTCGGTCGCCACTTTCTTGCGCGCGCCCTCGGCCTGTGTCGCCTTGCGCTGCTCACCTTCGAGCTCGTCGCGGATGGTCTGCACCTCGCGCTCCTTCGTGAATCGCTCCCGCTCCGCTCGCTCGATGGAACTCTGCAGCTCCTCGTTGCGCGAGAGCGCGGTCATGAGACGCGACTCGAGCTGGACGATCTGGCCGCGCGTCTCCGCGTAGCTGCCGTCGATTGACATCAGCTCCGCCTTCGTGGCCTGCAAGTCCGTTTCCAGCTGGCGACGCGACTTGTCCGAGGTGGCCAGACTCTCTTCAGCGGCCTCCAGCGCGGCACGCGCATCGGCAAGGGCACGCTCAACCTGTTGCTTGCTGCGCTGCTGCTGCGCCACATCATCCTGCACGGCGGTCAGCTCGGCGGAATGGCGATCGGTCGCGAGCTGCAGGCGCTTCTTGGTCTCGTCGAGCTCAGTCTGCGCAGCCTGGAGCTGATGCTTGAGGTCGGCGTGCTCGCTGTCGCGAATGCGGCGCAGCTCGGCCTGCTTGCTCTCCTCGCTGCCCTTCTCGTCGATCAGCTGCTGCACCTGCGTCAGCTCGTCTTCAGTTTTCTTCAGCGAGCGCTGCGCGCGCTCGCGCTCGGATCGCTCGGTCTGGAGCTCGGCTTCGGTCTGGGAGAGCTGCTGCGCGGTCTCGCGACGGCTCTTCTCGGTGGCCTCGCGCTCCTGTTGAGCCTTCGCCAGCTCGTCGGCCGTAGATTGGAGGGTGCTCTCGCGGAAACGCAGCTGCGTCTCGGTCTCGTTGCGCGCGCGGTCCGAATCATCGAGCTGCTGTTGAAGATTTCGCACCTCTTCTTCGAGCTGCTTGCGGCGCGTATCGAGCTTTTCCTTGTCGTGTGTCTCCTGCTCTAGACGTTGCTCCAGCTCCCCGATCTGCTGCTTCAGCTTCGCGATCTGGCGCAGGAGCTCCTGCTCGCCGGCGCTCGAGGCGCTGAGCGTGTTCTGAAGGCTCGCTAGCTGCGCTTCCAGGTGGCGCTTATCGTTGCCCAGCGTCGCCGCACGCTCCTGCTCTACCGCGAGCTCGCGCTCCAGCTCCTTCATGCGGCTGTCGCGTGCGGACCGCTCTTTGTCCAGGCGCTCGATGTCTAGACGGGCGGCCTCCAGCTGCTCGTGGGCATCCATCATCTGACGCTCTAGCTGCGCGCGCTGCTTTGAGCTGTCCTGGGCTTGCGACTCGCTGTCCTCGAGCTGTGCTGTGAGTTGCTGTATCTGCTCTTTAAGGTCAAGCTCGCGGCCCTGTACACGGGCCAGGATCTCGGCTTGATCCGCCGCGGCCAGCTTCTCTTGATTCAGCAGTTCTTCCATGCGCTTCTGCTCATGCTCCAAGCGGAGCCGCTCAGCTTCAAGACGCCCGCGCTCTTCTTCCTCCAGACGGGCTTTTTCTTCCCACTCGCGGGCGGCCTCCTGGTGCTTTTTGAGCTCCTCGTCCGCGCGGTTCACACTGAAGAGCGGCTTGACCTTCGTGTACAAACGCCACCATGCCCACTCGCGCAGCTGCACGTAGATGCGCGCGTTCTTCTGAATGATCTTGATCGCACGCAGGTGGTCCATGCGGCGGCGGTAGCCCAAGCGGACTAAGAATCCGCGCGCCAGCGCCTGAATTTTGATGACAATCTTCGACAGAATGACATCGCGGCGGTCTTCCAGCTGGGCAAGCACACCAGCTTTGAAAAAGACCTTGCTCGAGCCGAGACGGTACTGGGACTTGTCGAGCGCAATGGCCTCCAGGAGCAGCTGGCTGGCTTGGCGACCGTCCATGAACCCCGGCGGAATGACTCCCGCGGGGGCCAGCACCTCGTAGCGCTGCTTGAAGTCTTGGAACGCCAAACGGTTTGGGAAACCGGCCCGGACAATGCGAATGCCTTCCAGCACACCGTTGCACCGCAGCTGATCGAGCACCAGCGGGATGCTCAGTTTGCCAGGCTTCTTGTCCTCGTTGGGAATGATGCAACGAACAAAGTGCGGCTCGGTCGAGTACAGCTGATTCATCAGGCTTGTGAGTTGCTCCTTGTGGCGCTGCGCCACGGTGCGGAATGCGCCCTTCTTGGTGATCCCCACGCGCTTCGCCGCCAGCAGATCGTCCCCGTCGCCCACACAGTCCGAGAAGAGCGAGGCGATGTACTTTTCCGAAGATCCCGCGAGCAGACGCGTGATGTTGTCGTTAAGGGGGTCCTTGTTCTTGTCGAGCCAGCCGCTGACGCTGTATTCGACTTTGCCAGCATAATGCGTGAGAATGAAGCTCTGGTTAAAGCGGGGAACTTCATACTTGCTGCTCTTGCCCTTCCAGGTGGAGTTCAGCTTTTCGATAAACGTCTTGTCAGTGGCCTTGGGCATCACGCACTCTTCGTCCAAGGCTGAGAAGATGCCGATGGGGTTACTTTTCTCAATCAAATCAATCGTGGGCTGGAGGTCTAGCCCGAAATCAATGAACTTCCACTCGATGCCCTCGCGGCGGTACTCCTCCTGCTCGAGGATAAACATATGGTGGTTGAAGAACTGCTGTAGCTTCTCGTTCGTGTAGTTGATGTTCAGCTGCTCGAACGAGTTGTGATCAAAGATCTCGAAGCCCGCAATATCCAGAACACCAATGAACGTGCCCTTGCTCGCGGTCGGGGTGTAAATGGCGGCATTGATGCGGTCAATGAGCTGGCTGAACATGCGCTCGTAGATGGCGCGGGCCAGTGCTTCGATCGAGTACACGACCTGCTCGCAGTTGCGCGCCTGCACAACCCACTCGCGGCCGGCCTTCACCTTGGGCTTCAACAGACTCTTGGCAAAGTCTGCCACCGGAATTCCGAGAACATGGCAAACCTTTTCGGCAATCTTCTGGCCCTTCTCGTCCAGCTGGGCCTGGTCATCGCGGTCCGACACGACCGTCAAGTTGCCCAAGTGCAGCACAGAGGCAATCGTGCGGAAGTAATCCATCTGCTCCTGCTCTGTGATGCCCATGATATTGAAGCAGTTCTGCACGTCCTTAAAGTCGGCTTCATCATCGAGACCGTCGACGTTCTTGTTGCTGGCCTTGGTAAAAGCGTAGTCGTTGAGTGTCTGGTCCAGCAGGAGCGGGTCCTTAATGTGGCGGCCCGCGCCCTTGAGCAGCTGGTAGAAGATATGGAAGTTACGCTCTGTCGGCGTCTGGTGGGTGACACGGCTCTTCTCGAGCAGGTAGCGCTCAAAGTTTGCACCGGTGATGCCGCCGGTCGGGCTAAACTCGATACGGATAAACTTGCCGAAACGGGACGAGTTGTTGTTACGGATCGTCTGCGCATTGCCAAAGGCCTCAAGAATCGGGTTGGCCTGCAGGATTTTTTGCTCCAGCGAGCCCAGCACTTTCCCGTTCTGGAAGTCGCCCGCAATGGAGGCCAGATACTGGATCACCTTCTTGGTGTTTTCAGTCTTGCCCGCGCCAGACTCGCCCGTGATCAAGATGGATTGATTCTCCCGGTCCTGGAGCATGTCGTGGTAGGCCATGTCGGAGATGGCAAAGATGTGCGGTGGCATCTCACTGCGTTTCTTGTTTTTGTACGAACGCACCACGTCATCTGTGTACAGCGGTAACTTCTTGTAGGGGTTCACCGCCACGAGGAAAAGACCGGAGTACGTGTAGATGAGGTTGGAAAGGTAGCGTAACTTAAGGTTGTGCACCACAGAAGCCTCGTTCAGATAAGTAAGATCCGCCATATCCTCGGCCTTGTCGAACTTTGGGGGATTCATTTTCTCAGTGTCATTGACCGAAACGGTGCGCTTCGAGTCGTTCGCGGAGATCTGCACAGTCACGTTGTCGGCTTCCTCAGAAATGATGTTGGCAGCAAGATACCCCTCGTCCTTGTCGGCCACCCAGACCCATTTCTTTTCGGTCCAGGCTGACTGGGCCTGAGCCTCCATGTTCCCCGTCATGACGCGCTCCATGGCTAATCGTACCCAATCAAGACCGCCAGATCAACCCAAGAACAAAGATGAAACCGATATGATTGGTAAGCATCGCCGTCCCAGCAGAACAGAGTTCGTTAGACAATAAAGCTGCACTGGGCGCAGAACGTGAGTCTACTTACTGAGAGACAAAACGACAAGCGAGAGGCGATACTGAAACGGTGGCGAGAAGGTGTGCGCGGGAAAGTTCTATGCGACTCGCAGGAGATGGTGTGGAGGATGGGACGGACGGGCGAAAGCAAATGTCCTACAACCGGCGCGTTGAATCCACAAGGTCCAAAGTCGTATGAACAGCCACGCTGCAGCAAGTCAGGTTCAGCACCGTTGAAGTGCAGGGCAGGGCAGGACAGACGCGATCAAGATGGGCGGTCGCTTCAGATCGCCAGGATCTTAACGTTTTGCAACGCTTGGCACCAAGCCGTGAGACCACGTGAAGCTACAATGCGAACGAAGGAACGATCACAATGTCTCGGCCAGCACCCGGCGACTGATCAAGGTGGTGACGGCCAGTCGTAATATACAGTTCACACCTGTCCGGATCGTCTGCCGTTTTCTAGCCCGCCCGACAACGGGAAAGCAAACAAAACGGTGTGATCTCTCATTCAGAGTCACGCCCCGCGCACCAGCCAATGGGATATGTGCATCACGCCGTTCGCTCCCCCCATCTGCGCTTCCGTGCATGTGTCCCACCCGATCCCGCACGAGTGCTCAGGTGCGACGACCTCGGTCTGCACGCTGGCCCTCCCTTTGTTTCCGGTGGCAACAGTGTTGTGTTTCAAAACAAGTCATCTAGAAGGCCCGATCCACCAATGGGGCCTGACCCGCTGCCCGGCGAAGCCAGATCAGTAGTCGCAACATAATCGATGCCACACCAGCTATAGATTGTCTGTTGTGGTGGTGGGCGTGCGCGCGGCGACTGGCGACCGCGACCGCGACCTGATAACCTCAGGCGACCTCCCCGTATTTCCCCCTGTTCCTTGATTGATAGATGGAAAAGGAAACGTCACCAAATTCAGGCTCAGACCTACATGGGGATGCAACGAATCAGAGATCGTCGGCATCAAAAAGGGTGCTATGCCTCGTAAGGCTGGCAAAAACACGACACCGGCAGGATTTGAACCTGCGCTCTGAAACAGAAATTGATTTCTAGTCAATCGCCTTAACCACTCGGCCACAGTGTCATTTTTTTATTTTTTTATGACTTGGCACGAAGATGAAGTAGAGAATAGGGATGTATTCGATGATGTATATGGAGAGGGTAGTAAGGAAGAGTGGACTTGGTGTG
>ML014332.1:0-27152 GCA_003615045.1 Caulochytrium protostelioides | reverse complement strand
GTTCTCCCGCGACGGGCCGCGACTCGATCCTGTCGCCCTGCGGCTCCCGACCTCCGTTCAACGATTGGATCTGACCGGCCCCGACTGCGCCACTCAAGTGTTCCGCACGATCGTAGCCGTGGAAAAACGTACCCCCTGATCCCGCACTTTGACCCGACCCGATCAAGCGGCACCATGCGGGTATGGTTCGTGGCCTGGCTCGTGGCGAGCCTGGCGGTCGTCGCCACAGCCGGGTTTTGGAGGCGAAATCCAAAGCACTATGAGACCCTCGACTCGCCGGAGGATTTTGATATTAGTCTCATCCTCGACAGCAAAATGTTGAAGCAGTGGGGGAACGAGACCCGCCTGGTCGTTCCCGCTACGAACGCCGTAGCGGAGCAGCGCTTGGTGTCGCCGACGCCGTTGGAGTTTCTGGAGCCCACCACTCGATATATAACGCTCGAAACGGATGCCACGGTCCGCAATTACATCCGTATGATTCATCGAATCATGATGGACGAACTCTCGACATACCGCGACCAGGAAGCCGTGTTTAGCACGGGAAAGGGTCCAGCCGCTTCTCCCGATGACGACGGTGATGCGAACGATTCCCCTGCTACGGTCGTGAAGCCGGCTCGCGTTGGCAAGCTCCCGTACACGGGGGCCGATGTGGCCACCCTATGGCAGCTGATCTTGGAAGACATCGTGGGCGCGTTCATGATGAATGGTCGTCACGTTGACTATCTCCGTGTTCAGCAGTATGCTACATGGCAACTGCAGCGTTTCGCGAAAAGCCGCGAGCTCCCGACGCCCTTTCAGCTGCATGACCTCTTTAAAGAGCGCGACCGCTTACGGGCCCAAGGGCGCTTAGAGGAGCCACGACCGAAGAGTATGGATATGTCGCTGACCGAAGAATGGAATCTCAATCTCTGGAATCTGTTCAATGAAGCACGATTCGCAAAGGACACAACGTTTGCCGTCGGTTCCGAATTTGATGATGAGCTTGAAGTCCTGAGGGCCAGCGTGGAAACTGCGCGGCAAAAGTTTGTTCGAGAAGCGATCACTATGTACAACACGTACAGGACGCTCCAAGTCGGTACTCCCCAGACTCTTGAGGAAGACTCGGAGGTGATCCCCGTGAAATCGGAGACATCGTCAGTCGACGCTGAGCGAAGCCCTTCGCAGGCAGGTACGCCAAGCCCTCAGGTAGACCGTAGGCCGGGCTCTCAAGATCGCACGCCACACTCTCAGGAGGACCGTGAGTCCGATGACCGTGAGTCCGTCGATGAAACGTCGTCCGCGCGGCCGCATCGAACGGTGAGGTTTGCCGAGGCCGATGCGAACCAGCGGGAACCTGAGTCTGACCGTGAGTCAACGGATTCTCAAAATGATCCCGGAGAGTCTGCTGATCCCTCGACGTGGCGAAGCCGGTGGTCGAGTCGATTTTCGTCGTCATTCGGGAACGCTCGGCCGCATCCGCCGGACACCGATTCGCACCGTCCGGAGACGACGTACGAAAAACGCCGGCGACAGTGGGCTGCGTTCCGGCAAGAAAGGGCCGTGGCGTCCCAGCGTCGGGCCGAAGAGAAGCAGCGGCGGCGGGAGGAACGCGCGTCGCAAGGCGGCCGTCGTCTCTTCAGCTTTTCACACAAGCGACGTTCGCCATCGCCTCCACCCTCATCCAGTCCTGCGTCGACCCTCTCGCGTCATCAACGTGTGAGCAGCCGGGGTTCTCGGAAGGGCCAAGAACCTCGCCTCCCGTCGGAGGGATCCCCGGCTCTAACCCTTCGCTCTCGATCCCGATCGCCATCGCGCTGAACAAGGCGGCCCCGTCACGCATGAGGCGGCCAAGCGGCCATCGCTTCGCCGTGAGGCCGCCATGAAAAGCAAACGGCGGCGATGATGCGATCGGGGGTTCTCAGCCGGGTTCTGGCCACCGGGGCCCATGACGGTCACCCTCTCCGGCCTCGCGGACCGTTCACGATGCAGAGGCACGCGTGCCGTTGCCGCAGGCTGATCGGGCTCACGGCTCTCCGTCGGAGCGCGTCGATCGGGCCGGTCCTCCAGCGCGCCATCGCACCCCCATGCGCTGCGATGCAACGGCTCTGTCGCGGATGGCGATGCTCCTCCCTCTCGCGCGCAACCTCGAAATGCCGCACCAGCTGTAAATGCATCTCGCTTGTTAAAAGAACATCCATTTCCCTTCTGAGGGTATACGAGAGCGAACGCGTCCGAGCCGGTCGGAGGCCGCTCGGCCACCGCGACGCTGGGCCCGCCACCCGGGGGAGGGATGCGGCTGCTGCCGCTTGGCCGCCTGGTCGCCTCGCTCGCCGACGCCGCGTGGAGGACCGGGTCGCTTCATGCTTCCCGGCGTCCTGGCGTCGTGCCGTGTCGCGTCGCGCATCGCAACGTCGGTCAAGGGCTGGGTCCGCCCGGCCCTGCGCCTCGCCCCACCGTGCGGCGCGACGCCACGTGGAGCCCGGGCCGCCGCGAGCCTTCCGCCATCGACGCGCGAGCGGGCCCGGGCGAACTCGACGGCCTGGTGCCCGACGCCGGTGGCGCCGACCGGCGACGTCGACGTTGACGTTGCGGGTCCGTCCGCGCACGGCGATGGGCCATGCGCCGCAACGCCGCGGCCGGTGGGTCGGACGTTCGTGTCGATGGGGCCACCTGGGCCGGTGGCGATGCCACGGCGTCGGCGTCGGCGTCGGCGTCGGCGTGGCGCGGCGGATGGACTCGGCGCGAGGATGGGGCCCGAGGACGCGCCCCTCAGACGACGCCGAATCGGCCCGGGACGCGCCGTCGGCGGCGGCATCGGCCATCGGCCCTCGGCCATCGGCCCTCGGCCCTCAACCATCGGCCCCTCGGCGGTCCGTGGCGACCGACCGCCCCTGGCCGCCGCCGGCGCCGCCCCAGCCGCGCCGTGTCGCCGGCGCGACCGTCGCCGTGCTGCTTAGCGCGGCTCGGTCGCGGGTGGGCGGTGGTGCCGGCGCCGCGGCGCGGTCGGCGGTCACGGGGACCCGCGCTAGGCGCCCATCGGCCCGCTCAAGGGGCGCGACGGGGCGTGGTATGGCGTGGCCGGGCCGGGCCGGGCCGGGCGTGCCGGAGGCCGTCGCCACCACCTCCGCATGGCGCGGCCGGAGGATACCTCGCGCCATCGGCGGCTTCCGCGGCCGCCATCGCCATCGCCATCGCCATCGCCATCGCCATCGCCCACGCCAGGCGCCCAGCGCCATCGCCGTCGTCGCGGGAAGGCGGGCGGGGGCCCGAAGGCTGCATTTGAGCCGGCACCCGCCTTGGGACCGGGGGATCGCGCGCGGCGGCGGCCCACGGCGCCGGCGAGGGCGCCGGCCGGAAGCGGCTTGCTGGTGGACCGGCGCCGACGTGTCGAAAAATAGAAGACGACCGCGCCTGCGTCGTCGATTCGCGCGCCTGTGCGCGTCATGATGGACGGGCCCCGACGACGACGGCAGCGGCGGCGACCGGCGATGACGACCGGCGATGGCGACCGGCGATGGCGACCGGCGTTGGCGGCGACCGCAGCGACGACCGCAGCGGTGGGACGCGGTGGGACGGCGCCGGCGCCGCGAGCGAGGCCTGTGCTGTTGCTGCCGCGGACACCTCGGGCCGCGCCGGCGGCCGCGGCGTGGACGGAGCGGCTCTCGCGGTGCGTGGCGGGCGTCGGGCGGCGGAAGGGGTCGGCGAGGGGTGGCCCGCGGGCCAGCTCACGCTGACGCTGACGCTGACGCTCACGCTTACGCTTACGCTCACGCTCACGCTCGCGCGGCCGACCGACCGACGCACCGACCGACCGCCTGCGCGGCAGCGCGCCGGCGAAGGGACGGCGAAGGGATCGCACGGGCGGCGGTGGCCGGCGGGCGGGCGGGCGAGCCCGGACAGGCGGGCGCGGCGGCTGACGAGGACCATACCGACGACACCGGCCCACGGCCACGGCCAACGGCCACGGCCAACGGCAGGAACCGACCGCGACAGCCGAGGCACGCGCGACCGCGGCGCGCGGCCAGCCGGCACGGCGACACCGGCGCGACGGCGATCCCTGGACCAGCGGCGCCCGCGCCACGTGCGGGGGCGAGGCCTGAGGCGCCTGGGGGCCGCCCCACGGAATGCGAGATGCGGCACACGGCCGTACCACGCGCGCCCTGAACCAGGCCAGGAAGCGATCGGCCGCCGCTCATTTCACGTCAGCGCCCTCGTGAGCCCGTGGCGCTTGACAGTCTCGCGTTCCGGCGGTCTCCTCCCTCACTCGCGGGCTCTCTGACGCTCGTCCTGGGTATGGACCCCACCAGCGCTGCGCTCCGCCGTTCAGGACCGCTCTTCGGGTCTCCCCATCGACTGGCGCCGCTCATCAGTGGCCGACCATCGCCGCACCCCTCGCCACGGCCGCCGCCGACCACCGCCGCCCGCCGCCACGAATCCCGTACGCCCCGGGTCTCGCTCGGCACTCCGGTCTGCCCGCCCAAGATCCTCCCTGCCGCCGCCTCTCCTCACCGGCCCCGTCCACCCGTTCGCGCCCTTCGCACATTGCCTGCGCCGCCGCCGCCGCCGCCGCCGCCGCTATCGTTCTTGCCCAGCCGCCGCGTCCGTTCCACCGGATCCTCGCTGCCCGCCGCTGCTGCTGCTGCCGCTGCTGCTGCTGTTGCTGCTGTCGTTGCTGGCCCCCCCATACATCGCCATCGTTGCTGCCGTCGCCACGCGCATTGCTGCCGCTGCCGTCGTCGGCCCCTGCCGGCTGCGGGGCGGGCGTCCGACCGGCCGATCGCGCCGTTGAAGGCGGTCCGCGGGGCATGGGACCGCCGGCGTCGCGCTGAACCACCCGAGGTCGACGTGCATCCGGCTGACGCGCACCCGCATCGTGCTGCGCCGCGCCGCGCCGCGGGGTCGCCCATGCCCGGCGCCGCGACCTCCCCTCCATGACGCGCTCGCCGGCCCCGCCCGCCCTGCGGCGCTCGCCCGTGGCCATGCCCGCCATGCGCATGAGCATGAGCATGAGCACTCGCACCCCCCACCATGAGCTCGTCGACCGGATCGTACCCTGCGACACGCCGCGGACCGCCTCCCTGCCCTCCGGCGTCGACGCCTCCGAGGATCCGCGGCGCTGGACGCCGGAGCGCCATGGAGCCGCCGAGGCCGCCGCGGCCGCCGCCGGCGCGGCCGCCTCCTCGGCCGTGGCGCCGCCCCACGGCGGCACCGCCGCGTCTCGCCGCCCGCGGCGCAAGTACCATGGCGCTCATGCCTTCGGCGACACCGACGCCGTCGTCACGCCGCCTGCCGTCTCCACGGCCATGACCTTCGCTCTGCCCGTATCGGCCGCGTCGCCGGTCCTCGCGCCGGCCTCGGCGTTCGCATGGGCCCCGCAGGGGCCCCTGCCGCTCCGCGCGCCGTGGGACCCCGCGCCGTCGACGGCGGCAGCCGGCGGGGCGCCGCCCGCCGCGGCGGCCGCGACGCCCGGCACCACCGCGCCCGTCGCGGCGGCCGCGACGATCGCCCCGCACTATGAAACGCTCCCGGTGATCAAGAGCGCCGCGGCGTCCTCGGACCCGGGCGGTCTGACGACGCTGCACTCACGAACGCGGTTCGGGTCCGGCTCGGGGTCCGGCTCGCCGTCGGACTCAGGCTCGACCCGGTCGCGCCGCCGCGGCTCGGGACGATCGCGCTGGTGCGGATGCGGGTGCGGCAACGGTCTCTGGCCGTGGCGATGGCGCAGCGGATGGCGCAGCGTCGCGCGCTGGCGGTCGCAGATGACGCGGTTCCACCTGGTGGGCCTGTCCGCGATGCTGGTGATTGTGGCGATCTGCATCGCGATCGGCAGCACGCTGACGATCAAGCTCCTGGAGCAGGATCGGGCGCGTCTGCAGGGCATCGTCGATATGCGGTGCCGCACGATTGCGAGCTCGGTGACACGGTCGCTGCTCATCCACGATCTGCTCGTGACCTCGTATAACTGGCTGCTCTCGAGCCAGCCGAGCATCGACGAGACGATGTTTCTCGCGTTTGGCAGCACGCTGATGAATGCAACGCCGCAGTCGCAGCGCGTCGGGTTCTACCGCGTCGTGCCGCAGGCCGAGCGTGCCGCCGTCGAGGCCGAGGCGGGCCACCCGTTCTGGGGGATGAGCGACCCGACGACGACCGACCTGACGTACCACTCGCCCGTCGTTCGCCCCGAGGCGCCCGTCTACGCGGTCCTGCTGTTCGGCCGCTTCCGCGACCCCGTGCCCAAAGGCTACGACTATCTGTCGAGCACCTACCGCCTGGACCTGTTCCAGCGCGCGAACGCCACCGGCTCGATCGTCTACGGCGGGCCGTACTACAGCACCGAGGGCATGTCGTCCCGGATCCTCATCCCGTTCCAGGGCTATGGCACGGCGAACACGTCGGCGACGACGGGGGCCGTCAACCCCCTCGTCGCCTTCGTCTCAGGCGTCGTCTCGTTCGATGAAATCTTCGGCGACGCGCTCGCGACCTTGCCGGACCCGCTCGCGTTCCGTGCCTGGGACGACGCGACGGGCCTGGTGATGTATGACACCACCGACCAGGCCGACGCCTTCCCGCGCAGCAACACCGACACAATCATGGAGCGCCCCGCGCTCGCGCCGGGCGTCCGCACCGCCGCCGGCCAGGTCCGCTACGGCGAGCGCACCATCACCGTCCAGTGCCAGGACAGCGGTGCCCTCGCCGCTAACACCGTCGCCCTCACCGCCATGATGTGCGTGCTGCTCTGCGTCGTCACGTGCATCATCGTCATCGTCGTCCGCCGCTGGGTCGGCGCCCAGCGCCACGTCGTCAAGAACAAGCGCCGCCTGCTCTGTGTCCAGAACCGGCTCGCGCTCACGCGCGCCAACGCCAGCGCCATCCTCGACGCTATCCGCGACCCCATGCTCACCTTTGACCAGGACGGCTACCTCCTTGACACCAATCCGCAGGCGACCGAGGCGACTGGCTACGACGCGAGCGACATCGCCGCCGCCACGGCCACAACTGAGGCCGTCTCGGGCGCGGGCGCGGGCGCGGCGGCGGCCTCGGCAGAACGCGGCCGCTACGGGAAGGGCGTCCACATCTCGACCATCTTTGAAGAAGTCTCGGCCGACCAGCTGGATGACGACTCCTGGATGGTGCCGCCGTCCTCGACACCGTCAACGTCGCCTTCCGACGCCGTCCACCACGCGTCCGTCCTGGCGTCTCCGCACGCCCCGTATCGAAGTGCAACGTATCACGCGGCCGCCGCCGGCATGGCGACGAATATGGGCAGGGCGCGCATCGACCCCCTGCTTGATCCCGCCGCGGAAGTCGAGACGTACGCATCGTTGCCCGGCGCGCCGACGCGCAGCGGCGCCGCTGACGGCAAATCGGACCTGCTCAAACCCGCTTTAGGCCTGCCGTCGTCGTCGTCACTCGCGCCTTTGCATCCCCTCTCCCATGACGGCCCCGACGCTGTCTGCGCCAGCGACGGCGACAGCTCCGATGCCGCGTCGTCGCTTGCGGCGCCAAGCACGCTGCGGGAAGTCCGCGTCGTGCCGAAGCCTGGCTCCAACCGGCTGCCCTTTATCGCGGAGGCCAGCTTCTCACGCACCCACTCCGCCGTGCTGGGCCCCCACATCGGTGCCGGCCAGGTCGTGCTGCTGCGCGATATGACCGCGCGCCGCCGCGTCGCCCGCGAGCTGCTCGACGCCCGCCAGCGCGCCCACCTCGCCGCCCGCGCCAAGGCCAACCTCGTCGGCTTCCTCTGCCACGAGCTCCGCACTCCGACCCACGTCGTTCTCGGCCTCAACGAACTCACCCGTTCCCGGCTTGCCGAAGCCTACACGGCCATGGCGCCTTTGGCCACCCCGGGCGCCGCGCATCACTCCGACCTGCCGCCGTCACGCGGCGGCGGCGGCGGCGGTGGCGGTGACAGCAGCTCGGCCTCCGTTAAAGCCTCCGCTACCGCATTGGCATCGCCGTCGAGTCCCGCCGTCGGCGATGCGGTGACGATGACGATGGCACCCGACGGGACGCCCACGCCGACCATGCTCCCGGGCGTCGACCTGGACGATCTGATGGAGAACCTGGACGGTGTGGCGAGCGCCGCCGGTGTGATGCGGACGCTGCTGGACGATGTCCTTGACCTAGAGCGGTTAGAACGCGGCGAAATCCGCCTGGCGCGGCAGCCGTTTGATCTCCTCGAAACCGTCCAGAAGGTCGCCCGCCTCCTGCACCGTGCCCGCGGCTCCGGCCGCCTGGGCCTCCCGCGTGCCAAGCATGATGCCGCGGGACCCCGCATCGCGTACCACCAGTCGCTCACAGTGCTCGACGGCGTCGCGGCCTCTCCGGACAGCGGCGGCAGCAGCGCCGCGGCCCCTTCTCCGGCTCGGACCACCCCCAGCCCCGCGGCTTCACCGCATGCCACCACCAATGGCGCGGCCGCCGCTCAGGCCACCGAGGCACCGGCCTCGCCGTTCGGCGCGTCCACGATCATGCCACCCCCGCCGTTCCCGCTGCTGCCACTCGCCGCGACGGCCGCTCCGCGCGTGGTGGTGGACGGCGACGCCGCGCGCCTCGAGCAGATCCTGCTCTCGCTCCTGGGGAATGCCCAGCGTGCCGAGGAAGCCGACCTCGTTTCGCTCAGCGTCACCGCGCTCGCCTACCAGCCCGCCGCGCCGCCGGAGACGCCTGCCGCCACGGTCGTGGACGTCGACAGTGACTCGGCTGCGGTGGCGGTTGCGCCCGCGACGGACGCGCTGGGCAGCTCGGATACCCGCGCGCATGCCCCGGCCGACTCGGCGCAGGACCATGGGCAGGGAGCTGGTCATACGCATGGTCGTCGTTATGCCATGCCGATGCCCAGAGGCATCTCGGCGGCCGGTCCCGGCGCTGGCGCCGGTGACCTTAGCCATGGTAGCCGCCCACCGCCTGCGGCCAGCGGGGCCGAGCCGTCGCCGTCGCCATATGTCGCGCGCATTAAGATGCGCTTTGTGGTCCGCGACAACGGCGCCGGGCTGACGCCCAAGCAAGCGGCGCTGCTGACCGTGCCCTTCTCGGTGTCGAACGCGACTCGCGGCTCGAGCACGGCCATCACGGGCGTCGCCGCCACAGGCGTCGCGGTCTGCGCTGCCCTGCTGCAGCACATGCAAGCGCCGCTTATAGTCAAGTCGCGCCGCCGCGACGACGTGCCTGACGCCGTCTCCGACGCGGCCGCCACGGCCGTTCCTGCGGCGCCGCCCCAGCCGCTGCTCCGCGAGCCTGACTGGGGCCCCCATGAGCACGGCACCGTCTGCTGGTTCGACATGTGGTTTGACGTAGTCAGCTTCAGCCCGCCCGACCGCGTCGCCCATGATCAAGCGACCGTCTTTGAGGCCTCGGCGTTCCCGACGCCCGTCCGCGAAGTCGACGATCCCTTTCAGACTGCCGCTACCACCACCGCCGCCGCGACGTCGTTTTCATCGTCCTCGCCACCAGCATCGGCGTCGATGGCCGCTCCGCGGTTCGATCCGCTCGTCATCATGAGCGGCTGCGGCAATGGCAGCGGCAATGGCCACAACAACCGCCGCCTGGAGGCCAGTCTTCCAGCCTCGCCTTTATCGGTCACGACACCCCTCCCCGTGACGCTTCACGGCGCTGTTGCGCCGCCGTCCACCAACGCTGCGCCTGCGCCTGCGGTGGCGGTGGCGGTGGCGCCCCTCGCGCCGGCATCAGCATCGGCCGTGGCATCGGCCCCGGCCTCGGCCCCGCTCCCCCCGTCGGCCGCCAAAGCTGGGCTGCCCGGCTGGCACCCGCGGTATGGCCGCCCCATCCGTCTTCTCGTCGCCGAGGACAACATTCTGGTGCAGCGCTTGGCCGCCAAGATGCTGACGATGGGCGGGTATGAAGTGGTGCTGGCCGCCGACGGCCAGAAGGCGCTCGACGCGCTGAACCTCCACAATCCGCTGGGCGGTGCGGCCGAGCCGACGTCGGCCTCGGTGGAGCCGGCCCGGCGCCCGCTGGATGCCGTTCTGATGGACTTGATGATGGACCACGTCAACGGCTACCAAGCGACGTCGCTGCTGCGCGCGCAGGGCCACACGCGCATCCCGGTGATCGCGTTCACGGCGAACGCCTCCGAGACCGACCGCCAGCGGTGCCTACGCCAGGGCTTCTCTGCCTTCGTGACCAAGCCCTTCCGTCTGGACGAAGCTACGCGCGTCATTCATCAACTGCTGCTCGCGCTTCCGGACGGCCCGGACGGCGCCCTTCTGGATGGTGCTGGCGATGGCGCCGGCGCCGGCGCCGGCGCCGGTGGTGCCGGTGTGGTTACTGGCGTCGACGACGATGCAGACCGGTTGGCATCCGCGTATCCAGCGGCCCTTGCATCGGCCCCGGTCGTCTGATCGAACCAGGATCCACTCTCAGTGGCGCGACGCGACGCCTGCTGACGCATGGCTATGGCTGCTCCTACTCATTCTCTCACTTCTCGCTTTTCAACATGCATTTTTTTTTCATGATATCTGATGTTCACAAGAGGGTGGCATCGCAGGGCCGCATCGCGTTCGCGGTGGTCGTGATGGCGCCAAATGGTTGGGCGGGACGCGGCCCGCCACAGGAGACCCCGAAAAGGGTGATAAAGAACAAAGCCCGATGATGAGGGGACGCGAGACTGCGACCGACCTTTCGCGAGCAGGTTGCGCAGCGCCCATTTTTCGCCTGCCAATGCGTTCGCCCGATCCCCGGCAGGGCCGTCGTCCTCGCGCGCTCGCAGCGTACGCACGCACGCCCGGTATCCGCAAGCTCATCACACGGTGACCACGTGCACGGCCACACCCGCCGCGCGTCGACCCCAGCCAACGCCATCCCGGCGATCCGCGAAGACCCGCTCGCCAAACTCCGCTCTAGCTCCGCTCCAAACGCCGCTCCAAACGCCGCCCTCCATTTCATCGTCGTGGCCATGGCCAAGACTGCGATGGACGACCGTGACGCCGTGACGGCCACGGCGGCCGGGCCGGCCGCGAAGCGCGTCAAGACCGAGGCCAAGCCGCAGGCGGACGCCGAGACGGGCGCGGATGCATGGCTAGCGCCGATCACGCCCGCCGTTCGCCGCGCCGCTAAGGCCTTTTTCCAGACGAGCGCGGCGGCGGCGGCGCCCGCGGAGGCGTGGGCCGCTGGCGAGCCGCGGTCGTACGTTTCACCCGACGGCCGCGTGACCGTCGACGGCGTCTGCTTCAACCACGTGGAGCTCACGGGCCTGTTCGGCGAGCCGCTGCTGGCCGCGGCGCAGGCCGCCGTCGTGGCGCTCGCGCAGGAGCTCAAACTGAACGACCTCTACCACTTCTTCCAGACGCCGCATCTGCAGACCGCCACGGATCCCGCTATCCGTGAGATCTGCGACCGGCTGTACTCGCCGGCGTTCCTGCAGCTGATTCAGGACCTGACGGGCATCACGCTCACGGCGCAGATGGATCTCAGCGGCCACCGCTACCCGCCCGGCGGGCATCTGCTGTGCCACGACGACGACATTGTCGAGAATGCCGCGCAGCGCCGCCGCATCGCGTTTATCCTCTACCTCGTCGACGCCGACTGGAGCGCCGCGCACGGCGGCGCGCTCACGATGTACGAGGCCGACGCCGCGGGGCAGCCGACGCCACGCGCGCCCAAACGCATCCAGCCGCGGCGCGGCTTGCTCGCGTTCTTCGAGGTGGGCAACACGAGCTATCACGAGGTCGCCGAGGTCCTCGTGCCGCCGGCCGCGGCCGCCGCGGCGGGGGGCGCTGCGCGCGCGCTGTCGCGCGTCTCCATTTCGGGGTGGTTCTACTCCCAGGACGCCGCGCCGCGGGACCGCCACCGCGAGCGGCACGCCCAGTGGCTCGCCGACTGGTTCAACCCCGCCTACCGCGGGGGCGCCGCTCATCCCAGCACCCAGCAGATCGTGCAGCACTTCCACCAGGAAGGCACGATCACCCTGCATGACGTTGTCAACGGCGTCACCGAAGAGAACGACTCGGCCACGCCGCCAGCGCCGTGGCTCGATGCCGCCACGCTGGCGGCGCTCGTGCCGGCGCCGCTGCCGATCAGCAAAGGGCGATACCTGCGGATGCCGCCGCTCACGAAGCCGCTGCATGCGTCGCTCACGCGGCTCGAACAGCTGCAGGCCCTGTCGACGACGCCGTGCTTCCGCGGCTGGCTGTCGGACCTCTCGGGGCTGACGCTGGGCCCGCTGCCCGTCATTCATGAGGTCCGTGTCTTCCGTCCAGGCGACTATGAGCTCGTCCACGACCACTACCCGGACGCCCAGGGACTGGAGGTCATACTCTGCCTTCAGTCGAACACGGCCAACCTGCCCGTCAAGCAGGTGAATCCCGAACAGGGTGGCGACGTCAGTAACGACGACGACGACGACGACGCCGGCGTGCCCGGGACGATGTTTTGGCTCGCCGAGGACGCCGACGAGCCGCTAGCGACGATCTCGCCGGTCAGCGGGAGCCTGACGATGGTCGTGAAGGACGCGGGCGTCTCGAGCTTTGTCAAGTATGTGACGCAGCCCTGCCAGCCGCGTATCGATCTGCACATGGTCTGGCCTGTGATCAGCGATGACGACGACGACGACGACGACAGCGGCAGCGAGAAGGATCAGGAAGACAACGATGACGACGGCCTCGACGGCGACGAGGCGGCGTCGCCGGCCGGCAGCGAGGACGACGGCGCGTCGAACGACGGCGAGCCCGACGACAGCGACGACGGCGGCCGTCTCAGCGCGAGCCTACCGCCCTCCGAAGAAGCATAATAGAAGCCTATTGTATAATGTGGGGAGGTGTCCTCTGCATTCTCGCCAAAAGACGCCGCACCATGTCACGCGACGCCATGCGTGGCCACGCCCAGGCAACACTATTGCCACAGCGCCGTAGGATCACGGGGACGGGGGATCCCAGAACGCGGGCGGAACCACCGGCGTGCGGCACCGCGCATGGAAGACATCGGCCGTCCGTTGCCGGATAATGCCCTCAACCTCGCTTTCCATGTGGATCTGGCGCCGACGATACTGGATCATCCTCGGGTCGTCGCTACTGGACGATGAGGGGGGCCTGGACGACGACGACGACGACGACGACGACGACGACGACGGCGACGCGGAAGACGAGGCTTGGGCCAGATCGGCGTCGGCGCGATGCAAGCAGCGCTGGATCAGGTGGTTGCGCGCCGCGTACGACTGCGCCAGCTGGGCGAGGAAGGCCTCGCAGGACTCGTGGCGGTCGGGCGCGCGCGTCGTCAGCGCGTTCAGTCGGGGAATGAGGTTGTCATCGAGCTGACGGCTGAGGCGCAGCACGCCTGTGGTTCCCTCCCCGTCGGAGTTCCATCCATGCCATCCGCCAGTCACCGACGCCACCAGCATGCGGCCCATCCCCGACACCACCCCCATCCACGAGATGCCCAGAAGCATCCATCGAAGGCAAAGAGAGCAAGCACAAGCGGCACGTGAGCCATCGTCGTCGCGCTACCTCGCAACGAGCCGGAGAGGCGCAGAGCGCCAATGAGGCCTGAGGCCGCCGGTCGGGGGGGATCCGAGCCCGCGTTCTGCCGCCTAAGTATGACCAGGCTGCCTGCCTGGTCTCCCCAACCTGCAGAGCGCGGGATCAGCCGGATCGCGATAGCAGACGCTCGCGTGGGACGCAGCGAGTGGGTGGCGACACGTTACGTTTGAAAAAGCCGAGGTCGGTGCAAACGCTTGGATCGGCGAGCGCATCCTGGGCCGCATCCACGGGCGCGCTCATGGTGGCGGCGCTGCTCACAGCCCTGGGATGCAGCAAGAGAATCGAAAGGCCGCTGCAGCCGTTGGGAAAGGGAGGTCTGCCAGCAACAAGAGGAGCGAGTCTGCGAGCAACGAGAGCAGCTCCAGCGGTCACGACCGTCGTCGGCAACAGCGGCCCACCCAGGCGCGTCTGGTAGACGCGTCCCGGTTGGGCGATCCCACGGCCGCCTCGGGAAGGCCTCTGCGTCACGACCGCGCCTCAAGAAAGGCCGGCGATCAGGAGGCACGCTCCTTTCGTCGACGACGCGCGGCATCGACCTGTCGGTCTGCCGCGGCGGCTCGCGCCGGCCCAGGTGACACGACGCTCCACGCCGCCGCCTCCGATGCCGCGTGATGCCTTCCGCCGAGGGCCAGGGTCCCCGGGGCTCCGCCGCCACGCGGCGCAGCAAGGGCTCGCGGACCCCGCACCGACAGGCGACCCCGGCGGCCTCGGTTCTGCGGCGAACGCATAAGACGAGCATCACGGCATGGCGGACCGCTGTCACGCCGGCTCCGCCGACCCCCGCCCGAGGATACGAGCCGCGATCGGCATCGGCATCGGCATCGCCACCGGCCACCAGGGCCCTCGTGCTGACATCGAGAGCGCCATCGTCGGGAGCAGACGCGACGGGGGGGATCCTGCCATGTCGGCATGTCGCTGCGGTTGACGTCGGTTCCATGGACGGCATGCTCTGGCCGCTCTGATCGTCGCCGGCGACCGATATGGCGATCCTGCCGCGGGGGTCCTGCCACGTCGGCAGCCGTCGCAGTCCCCCTTCCTCCTCCCCCAAGAAAAAAAAATGCACGCTCATCGCCAGGCCCACCGCGGGTCCATCGCCGTGCTCCGGCGTGCGTGGCGTCCCGCGGCGGGGGTGATGGCGTGCCGCCGCATCTGCCGCACCATCCTCATCCGCATCAGCACATCGGCCAATTAGCCAATCGGCATTCGGCGTTCGGTATGCGGCATTCGGCGTTCGGTATGCGGCAGTCGGCAGTCACCCTTTCGCCGATCGACGATCAGCCGTTGGTCATTGACGCTCGGCGCGCGCGCGCGTCAGGGGCCGCCTGCGCCGGACATGCCGAGTCCCGAATGCGCGGCAGCCGCCGCTGCTGCGGCTCCCGCGGCGGCCGCTTCACCCGGCGCGTCGGCTCGGTCCGACGACGCACCCGCTGGACAGGGTGGGGCATGCGTGGGCTGCGACGCGGACGTCGGAGGAGTCGTCGGCCTCGACGCGCGGACCCCCCACGAGCGCCGCAGCTCCCGCGCGGGTCATTCCGAACGGCGCCGCCCTCGACGAAGGCACGGCGGGCCGTCGCCGGGCCGTCGCCGTCGCCGTCGCCCTCTTGCCCTGACGCGATGGGAAAGGGGGTGCGGACGGCAGGCAAGCAAGCAAGCAAGCAAGCAAGCAGGCTAGCAGGCAAGCAGGCAGGCTAGCAGGCAAGCAAGCAGGCAGGCAGGCAGGCAAGCAAGCAGGCGGGCAGTCCCGTGAGCGGCGGCGGTGGCGGCAACGCGGGGCTCTCGCTCCAGGGTCTGGATGAGGGACGCTGGATGAGGGACGTGCACGGCGAATGACGCGCTCGTCGGCCATGATGGCCTGCATGCGCCGCAACGGCCGTGACGCGTCGGCGTTGCCGACGAGCGGCGCAATGGTCGAAGCCATGCGAACGATACCTGCCAGACCGGACCGGTCCCTGGTGGCGGAGGCGGAGGCTGGCACACCCGCAGTGGCGGAGGCGACCAGGTCGGCCCGCGTGCCACAGCGGCGGCGACCACCGCTCGACACGGGCCGCCCTCGGGCCGTCGAAGGGCGAGAGCGGCGGCAGACGCCCGTGCGCCTTCTTGCTCCCTAGGAGGGCGCCGCAACGTGCTGCCGCATCGTGGAGCTCGGCTGACGCTCGCCCGCCGCGACGAAGCGATCCCCGCTGCTCGCGTGGTGCTCGTCCACGGTGGCTTCCCGCATCGACTTGGCCGTGCAACGCAGCAGAACGTTCATGGATCGCACCCATTTCGGGTAGAAGCAGGTCGCTCTGGCCAGAAACACGGACGAAGGAGTCGCTCACAGTCCCCATCACATGGCAACGCAACGCATCGCTTTGCGTGACATCGTCGATAATTCTTCAACAACAGCAGCGACCCTCTCTCGGCAGACACCGCTTGTCGCTGTCTCTGAAGCCTTGTTGCCCGCTCGCGTTGACCGACCTGTAGACCCTGTTGTCCTTGGCCAGCGACCCTAGTTTCCTGTCTTCCGTCCCCCTACCCCCCGGGGCCGGGCGCCTAGCTGTTTCCACACAAACTCCGCTCTTGATATGGCCTGTCGTCCCTTCAACAGGGTATGTTCTCCCCGTTAAAACGGCCCCGCTTCCGTTTCTGTTTTCAAGACTGATCTCCTGACGCGCGGACGGAACGACTGCAGCCTGGGCAGCAGCAGCAAGAGCAGCAGTAGCAGCAACAGCAGTGCTCTGACACTTTCTGCTAGTTGCGCTGCTCCACGGCTCATCCCATCTCATACCGGCTGTGGAGTCGTCTCTGTCGGGGGAATTCACCGGGAGCATCGGGAGCACAGGGAACGACACACGGCACTGGCCGTCAGCCCGAGGCCCGCCAGGATGTCGCGCCGACCTGCCGCCGCGGCGATGCGGGCGCTCACGCTGCTCGCGGCGCTCGCGCTCGGTCTGAGCCTGAGCCTCGGCACGGTCGTGGATGCCGACCCCCGGCTCGAGGCCCGCGGCGCCGGCCCTGATGCCGCCCCGCCCCGCCGGCCGGCCTTCCGCACCGTTCTGCCACGCGACCTGCCTGACGACGACCCGCGCGTCGTCAGCGGCAACGATCCGCTGGATCGCCTCCTGCCACCCCATCTCCAGAAAGCCGTCCGCCAAGCCCTAGCGCGTGACGGCGTGGAGGCGACGGCCGAGCCGGCCACCTCGCCGGCGTCGTCGTCGTCGTCGGAATCTGCTTCGATGCCGGTATCGCACCCGGCGTCAGCCGCGGCCGCTGGAGGCACGAGCACGCAGTCGGAAACGGCGCAGGAAGGCAAGCCGCCAGCCGACGTGGAGGAACACCCGCCCTTGGAGACCGCCGGTGGCGCGAGCACGGTCCCGCCCTACCAGGGTACTCGCAATACGACGTACGTCCGACAAAAGCCGCCACCGTATCAGTTCGACCGGACCAAGCCAGACTCGTGGCCGATCAAGAACGTCGTGCTGATTGTGTTGGAGAACCGCTCCTTTGACCACTACCTTGGTGCGATGGCCGACGAGCGGCCCGATATCAACGGGGTCCACGAGAACGATACGTACGCCAACCCCACATGGGATGTCTATCAGACCGAAGACCTCGACGTGCTCTCGAAGCAGGTTCAAACCGATCGCTACATCCCTGGCGTGACAGACGTCGACATGCCGAAGCGGACCCCCATCCTGGTCAACCGCACGACGGAGGCGGTGCAAATGGGCATCCGCGACCCCCCGCACGAGGCGAACATGGCCCGGCTCGGCATCTATGGCAAAATGTTCCCGGAGCCCGACGATCCGCCCAACATGTCAGGGTTCGTGAAGGCTGCGCAGCTGCACTGGCGCTCCTCGCAGATGACGGATTTGCGGGATATCATGGACGGCATGGACACCAAGACGATGCTCCCCGTGACGTGGACCTTGGCCAACGAGTTTGCCGTGTTTCAGAACTGGTATGCGAGCGTCCCTGGTCCGACGTACCCGAACCGTCTCTTCATCTACTCGTGCACGTCGCGGGGCGACTTGTCCAACTTCAACTCGCGCATATTCCGCGGCTACCCGCAGGACTCAATCTTCACCCGCCTGACCCAGCAAAACGTGTCCTGGATCAACTACCATACGATGGCACCCCTGTCGCTTTTCTTCAAGGACCAGCGCTCCGCCCGCAACATCCGCGAAAATACGGCGCCGTACGAAGATTTCGCCAAGCACGCGGCCAATGGCGAGCTCCCGGAATTCACGATGATTGACCCGACCTTCGTCAACATGGTGGGTGCCTATGTGGAGAACGACGCTCACCCGCCGTCGGATACGGCTCGCGCGGAGGCTCTGGTCAAGGAGGTCTACGAGGCGGTGCGCAACGGGCCTCAGTGGAACACCACCCTGCTGATTATCACCTTCGACGAGCACGGCGGGTTCTGGGACCACGTGCCCCCGCCCGCGAAGGGGGTGCCTCCGCCGGACGTCTACTCGTCGAGCCGAACGGACTTCGCGTTCGACCGACTTGGCCTCCGTGTTCCAACCATCATGATCAGCCCGTGGATCAACAAAGGCCGCGTCGTCAGCGAGCCCGAGCCGGACGACAAGCCGTCTCCCACGAGCCACTTCGAACACTGCTCCCTGGCCGCCACGTTCAAGAAGATGTTTGGCTGGGACCGGTTCCTGACCCGGCGCGATGCGTGGGCCGCCACCTTTGAGGGCATCTTCCTCGAACGCTCCGAGCCCCGCACCGACTGTCCCACGACCCTGCCCGAGCCCTTGCCCTTCATGGATGACGGCAACCGCATCAGCGGTCTGAAGTTGGGCATTATCGAGGCCGCCCTGCGCAAAGTCTGGACCATCATGCGCTACACCGTCGGCGTCGCTGACTTGACAAACTAAATGCGCCAGTCGCGAAGACCTCGTTGTTATGGAGATTCCCGTCTGGGCACATTCTCGCGCTTGATGTCCTTGCTGTGCTTCTGAAACTTTCTGAAACTTTATGTCTCTTCACGGGTCTCTCTTTATGTTATCTTAATCTGTCATACACGACGGACCGTCAGATCAATAGTAACGGTGGTTGTCTTTAATCGATATTGACAGTGGAGACAAGTCATCGAACGCCGACTCCCTTCGAGGAGGTCCGCCATTGCGTCATTGTGTCAAAGCAAATGCTTTTAATGCTTTTAATGCTTTTAATCTATCTTCATAGACACGTGGCCGCAGATCGAGACCTGCCGACGTGCTCAAACACCAATAGAAGATCTTAATTATAACAGGAGATGCGTTCTCGCTCGCTGTCGGTCCAGCGTCCGGACGCCAACCGCCGCCCTTCCGTCCGCGAAGACTCGGCGAACCCGAAACAAAGACGGGTCCTCTCGTCGCGAGCCCGACGGCGGCGAAGCTGGCACGAAGCAGCCGAACAGGCAGGAAGGGGGAGGAGGCATCAACAGGTCATGACACGCGTCGACCGCGTGATCGAGCAGACAACAACGGCGCGGCGATGAGCGGCCCCGCCCTAGAGAAAGAAAGAAGAACCCGGCAGGCGTGCCTTGACCGCACTTAGCGGGTGTTGGCCTGGACCTTGACCTGCGCGCCCTTGGCCTGCTGCTTGGACACCTTGGGGGCGGCCTTGTTGGCAATGCCGGCGACCTTGGCGGCCTTCTTGGCGGCCTTCTTGGCGACCTTCTTGGCGTCCTTGTCGGCCGCGGACTTCTTGTCGGAAGCCTTCTTGGCGGCGGCGAGGGCACGGAGCTCGGGGGCGGCGGCGCGCTTGGCCTGGATGTCTTCAAGGGTGGCGCCAGCAACAGCACGCGGAGCCTTGGTGACCTTGCGCGACTTGCTCTTGCGAGTGGCCTCCTGGGCGCCCTTCTTGTTGATGCGACGGAAGACGGTGGTCCAGTCGAGCTTGGACGGCTTCAGGCGCTGCAGGAAGTAGCGGTGGGCCTTGGAGTTGGCGAAGCGGAACGAGCGGCTGTCACCACGGATGTACATGCTCCCGTGGCCGGGGTAGATCTTGAACCCCGAGAAGGAGCAGGTGTCGAGCCTAAAGAACAAAAGAAAAGAACAACAGAATAGTCAGGGTGAGTCAATATCAGCAAGCAAGCTATCATATGGACGACGGGATCTGAACCCGATCATATCTCGCGCGAGCGCTAGAAGTGCGGAGGTCGTTGGAGACGGCATGCATCAAGGGACCGTCGACAGCCTAAAGGAGCCGAGAAAGGGGCCATGGGTCACTACACGCGGTTGCGTGCGTTGCCATCTCAAACAAGATAGGCGGATAGTCGAGATGATCGTCCGACCAATTCCGACCTATCTCGGGAAGGACGGCGCGTGCAGGGCCATGAGCCGCTTAACGACACCAAGAGTCGGGCCACGGAGGTCATCGCATGCGCGTCGCACGGCACACTTGGGCCGAACCAGCGCCGCGGCGGAGAACTTGCTTCGATAAGCAGACCGAATGGCGTGCTGACGAGAGACGATCCGACAGCGCGACGGGAACCGTATTCGCGCCGGAGGTAGAGCGATCTACAGACGCGGCAGACCGACATGTGGCGGAAATGAACCAAGCCGGCGGCTCTCCGTCGCACGTGGCGACACCGCGTCGAATGCCAGCCGATACGCATCCTGCCGCTGTGGACCATTTTGACGGCGACAACCATCGCGCCACGCAACAGCGTCCGATGACATCGCGGTCGCGGGGGAGCAGAGCTGGCATTCACGAGTCAAGCGCGCCGAACACTACAACGGTAACGACGGTGCGGGGCAACGATGGGAGCGCTGTTGGGAGAAACGACACTGTCGGATGCTCGTCTCCATGACCCGCCGGAGCCGCGCGCGGTTCATTCCGCGATAAGCTGCCTGATGGACGCGTTATGGCTCGTCTACGGCGGGAGATAAAGGCGTTCGGCTCCAATGCTGACGAAGGGCCGTGGGTGGACGCGCTAATCGGCTTCGTAGATTCATGAGCGCTCTCGATCTCTCTTTCATGGCTGTGTCGCGCTCTGGTGGGGCAGCGGTTTGGCCTGCGATCTTCATGAGCTGCAGCGAGACCATGTTTCTCGCTGTCAGACCGTCTCATTCAGGCCACAGCGTCTGCAGCAACGCGTGGGCAGATATACGGCAGTATACGGCAGATAGGTCCGCGTGGGCGGTGAAGAGTCGTAACGTACTTCATGGCGGCGATAAAATCAACGGGTGGGTTCCGGGGAAGGAAGAGGTCGTCTGGGGCAAGCAGGGCTCTGGCGTCCACACTGTTAGCACCACGACAGGTATACCTTCCAACGCGCGAGCCATCCAGCTTTGCACGAGGCTGTCGTAGGGCTAGCACACGGCATATGACTGATTAGCTAGTCTTACCACGGTCAATCAAGTATACACCGCGCATGGCCTTACTCGAGGATGAGGAGCAGGCAGGATAGTCGAGCCGCCGACTGGATGGATGGATGGATGGATGGGTCCGTGAGTGAGGCAGGTCGGGCCAGTCGGGCTCGCTGGCCGTCCGGCCCTCACCTGACCCGCCGAGCGCCGCCTAGCGCAAAAGTGAAAGTGGCCCGCGCCCCCCGTTGCCTGTCCACCCATGCGTCACTCCATCCCTCCCTTCCCGGCGGCTCGCCCAATTAAGCGATGGCCCCCAAATCAGCTTTTACCATAATACACAACGGAAGGGTCGTACGCATGCGGAAGATCGCCCGGCCCCGCATGGTAGGGCATCGAAGACGAGGATCATCGCCGGTGTCCATACCACCGTTCTTTTTAATGAGAGTACAGGTCCACCTTAACCGAACGCTGGCACTCCTATCGGCTTCAAGTATTCGGCCCACAACGGTTCCTACGTGGCGAGCCACACCTCCAGGAAGCGGTGGTGCGCGGCGAGCGCTGTGCCGTTGATGCTCACCTCTGATGGCCGCTACAGCGGCTCTTTCAAATGGCGCTGCCACATCTCTGACTGCTTTTGGGCGGCTTTCATGCCGGCTTCCACATAGTACTGCTTTCAGCTCAGCTTCCAGCTGACGACCGGGCCTTGGAGCCCCACCATGGCCATGAAGATGTTGATGCGGCTCGGGTCGTTCCCGATGGTGCAGAACTTATCGAGGCTGTCTGCCAAGAGTTTCTAGATCTGATCCACGCTGTATCCCAAGAGGTTGTTCATCTGGTTGGGGCTGCCTCCCAAGGGGTTCTCGTTCGCCGTGATGGTCGGCATGATGTCGGACACCTTCCTCTGACGCTCGAAGAGGACGAAGGTGCTGATGCCATCGCTGCCAATGCTGCCAAGGAACTTGTGGTCCCTGCCTTTCAGCTTGCGAAACGCCGGGGTGGCCGCCCACAGCTCTGCGGTCATGGTCTCGAAGGTCTTCTCGTTGCAGGCCACCACCTCGAGTTCCTTCGGCATTACCGCACCGCCCTGGTTGACGTGTTCCGGAACACCCAGCTGCATGCAGAGACCGGTCTGGCCTTATAAAGAGCTAGCGCATAAGGACCGTGCATCGCTTCACTCCTTTCAACCTTTCCGAGCGATGCGAGTGAAGTCGAAGGCGGCACACTGAAGGCCAGAATGAAATGCGAAGTGATGGGGTTTTATGCGATGGGTTTTACGTCAATGGATCTTCTGATCCCACCAGTCTGGACAGAGCACGCCCATGTCGCCATTCGGCAGATATATATATTTATATATATATGAAGATTCATGCTATAGGAGAAAGTCCCGATATATGACTCACCAAACTACAACGGCATAGACAGGTGCCGGTCAAAGAAGCGCAGTGCGGGTCTTGAGGGTAAGGGGGGCCAGCAATGACTCCCAAGCCCCAAACTACCCGAGACGGCTACCTCGGATGCTCATACGGCGTTCTCTGGCGGTCGCTCCGCGCTGTTAAGCATCACCTTAGGGTTTAGGGTAACGATATATTGAAAAAATGCGCCCCCCTCATGGCCTAATGTTAGGGTCGATTTCACGAGCCACGCTACGTCCGCGGCCCTCGCATCGTCTGTGAGATGAGAAGTTGCTTTAAAGGTCTGGCCTGACTAGGACTCGCTCGAGGGCGATCAGTGACAGCGGGCATGCGGAGACGGGCCCGTGTTTCCTGATCGACGTTATCCACACAAGGGGGGGGGGGGGGGCACGTGTCATGGGTCGCGGGCACCGACCCCAAGGGAACACAAACGGTCGATCGATATGGATGGCGGCCTTCTTGCAACCGCTCCGGACGATGCGGACAGGTTATGGTCATATTTTTTGTTCAACGAGCATGCTCGTGTATATGGGCCCTTTCTTACCTCACGCTGTGCATCATCCCCTCCGTGGTGCCCCAGGGGTCCCCCACCGAGGCAGTCACACATTCGGTCTAGTCCAGGGCTGCGGCACAACGCTATCGGTCTGTCGGGTAAGGCAGCGTCGGATGTCCCACAAGTCATTGTGATCGCGGTTCACAAACTTGCCGTTGGCGGCATCACATCACAGAAAACCTCTCATCAAAATATCCTTGCGCTCGCTTGTTTTTCTTTTTTTTTTTTTTGGGACTATAGTTGTCTCTACATGCACCTGTGTCGTGCGGAACGCGCCGACCAGAACGGTGCGGAAGCGCTGAGCGCATGTTGGTCGCGGTATCGCAGGCATACCTTGGATGCCCGAGACATGAGAGTGGTCTGATCCCCTTTGCTCCCTCGAGGGTTTACTGGGATGCAATATAGGCGGAGGCCCTGGTACGAGAGCCTGCCTACCAGATGGGTGCTTAGTCTTGGAGGCGATCGCCAGATATGGCAGGCACGTCGTCTGACACGCCGGAGGTGCACATGCTGACGCTGTCTCTGTCCTCGGTGTGAGTTCGTAGTTCTGTCTTCCAGCTTGCGGAACGCCAAAGCGGCCGCCCCCGATACCGCATTTTGTATTTTCAGTGATTTTTTGCTTCTTCCTTATACAAGCATAGAAAACTGACGAGTTGGGGCCGAGGTCATAGAAACGGGCATGTCATGACATCAAATCAAGAAGTTGCTATCAGTCTTGGAGTCTGGCTTCGCCTCGAGAAAGCCGAGAGTGAGGCGAGCACGCGGCGAGCAAGCGTACCGGGCATCTCTTCAGGTGTCCTGAGTGAAACGGGCGAGCCTGCGAGGAGGCGGTGATGGTCTGCAGCGCCACATTGGTGGATGCCACGCACGTAGAAGAAAAGAAAGGAAAAGAAAAGAAAAGAAAAAAAGGGAGTCACTCACAGGGCTCTCTAGGAATTTAGCGGGGCGTGGAACATATCGGGTCTTTGAAATGAGCGGTGGACTATGGCCGTCTCTCGCTTTCAGATGACATGCGATGGGCAGGGCTCACAGGCTGCTGAGCTTACGGGGCTGTGATCCCGATGGGTTAGTGGTGAGCGCTGGCGGTGAAATCGCAAGAGTGCCCTTCGGCCGGAGTACGGGGACCCAACTTGAAAGCAAGTAGAAGGGGCGGATAAACGATGGGCTCGACGCAATTTAAGGGCGCGATGGAGGCCCCCTTCTGCCCCGGGGGCTGGGAGACATCATTAGCCTTGATGGCGATAGCAATGAAAGAATGGAAGGATCCGCGCTCTTGCTTGCTTATGCTTGCCCTGCCGTCGGCCAAGAGACATGAGATTCCGATCAAGCAAGCGGAAAATCTCGGGCTCTTCCCCACTTTCATTGATTCGCCCACTTGATTCGTCTGAATGCCAAACGACAGGAGGTTCAAGGAAAGTCGGAGGTGTGACACTGCCGTTCACCCCGGAAAGTCCCAAGATCTGGACTAGCGTCGGTGACCTTTCGCGGCGCTCCGAACGGCCTGCTTCCGTGTCGCATCGTGAATGCCAGCGTCTGAGCCAGATGATGTGTGCCCTGAGCACGGCCTTGCTACATGAAGCTATACGTGAGCTGAGTGCTCAGGAACTGCACCCTGGCTTGCTCAGCGTTGCATCTCGGCGGGGTATAAATAGGAGGGCATGTGGGCACACGGTCGCCATTCTTCAGTTCGTGCCATGTGTTCTTATTGCATGTACAGATACCTAAGATGCGTTCCGTCTCATCTGTTCATTCACACATCATCCACCACAGACGGCCTTGTTTCGCAGTCTCTTCAACATTCTCCACTCCGACAGCTTGATCTTTCATTCACCTCCTACTCGACACACTCGACACACTCGACACACTCGCACCATGGTTTCGTTCCGCCCCTCCACTTCGGCCCTGACCGGGACTCTTTCGGTCGCCCTGCTCGTCGTGTTGGCCATCATGCCCAGCTTTGTGGCCGCACACGGCCGCATGACGAACCCGCCCACGCGCTACCGCAAGGATGCCACGGACCCTGTTGAGGGCAACTACCCGATCAATGGCCAGGTCTCGCGCACCATGATGTCGGGTACCGATCCCTTCATCTGCGGCGGCGTCACCAAAGAAGGCTCGAGCGTGCCGGTGACCGAAGTGAACGCCGGCTCGATCGGCCTCGAATACACAGTGACGGCCGGCCACAAGGGCGAGGCTTACTTCTCGATCTCCAGGGACGAGGAATCTTTCGCCAACATTACCGAGCCCTTCCAGGCCGAGCTGGGTACTCACACCATCCAGGGCAACATCCCCGACAGCTACAAGGGCCCCGCGGTCATCCGCTGGTACTGGGCCGCCGATCTGACGGCCCCTGAGATCTACGTCAGCTGCAGCGATGTCCTTGTCAAGTAGACGTCATCACCGTCCACCATTTGCCGCTCTGCCTGCACCATTCGGGCCTTCTCGCTACCGATTTGCTTCATACCTCATACTACTAACCGTCTCAGTCTGCTTGACGCAGCTCTCAGCGTGCTATTTGTGCTGCCCACTCATTCCTCATCTGGGCGGATATATTGCCGGCAGGCCGGTAACCCCCATGCTACCGAATTAGGTTTGCTGGGCTTGTGCCCCATCCTTCTTCGTCTCACTCTTCTCCCATCTCTTCCCTCCATCGTTCATTTTCACTCTGTTTACCCATCATTTCCCATTCCCAATCCAATATATTTTAACGAGCACACGTGTCACGTATGGTCATAATATAGGCCCCTCCTAAAGTAGCGAATCATCCATCCATGGTGCTCCCCAGGGATTCCCCACAGGCAGTGGCGCATTAAGTTTATGGATGAGCTTGCCGATCATGAGCTGCAGAGGAGCTTGCTCGTAGTTGCAGCACAACGCTATCGGTCTGACGGGTAAGGCTAGATAGCGTTGGATGTTCAACGCGGCACTGAGATCGCGGTTTACAAACTGGCATCTCACCATAGCAAGCTTCGGACTACGGTCCCCTTGCGCCGGTTTTGTTCTCTTTTTTTTTTTTTTTTTTTTTTTTTTTTTTTTTCTTCAGGACCAGATTCGTCTCTGCATGCACCTGCGTCGTGCGAAATTCGTCAACCAGAACGGTGCGGAAGCGCTGAGCGCATGTTGTGTACCCGAGATGTTAATGGTGGAAGCAGCAACCGGGATCTCTCGCCTTCCCTTTTATCAACGCGCGTATTTCGAGATCACTGGTCATCGCCTAACTTCAGCACCGCTAACGGGTGAGCAGATTTGCTTGCGACTCAACACGTCAGGATAAGGTATGAAAACGAGACGAGTTGCTCGGGCCAAAACCGACACGGCGGAATTCGAGCCTGGCCGAGTCCTCAATAAGAATCTCCGCGTGCGAACATACCAAGTGAGCACGGGCTCAGAGTTCGTCTTTCCGGAGATGGAAGCGGGGCCTACGACGGCGATGACGGTAACAATGACGACAGCGATTCCCGTCACAGCGCAAATCGATCATTTCATGAATTTCGAACATCTCCAGGAGTGGGATTCGGTGCAAGATAATCCGGGTCGAACGGTGCACGAAGGATGGCTTGATTATGAAGGCCAGACGGTAAACTGGTATGGATGCCAGTATGAACGCCAGAATCAGAGCCAGGGCCACGACGAAGCCTAGAGTTAGAACGAGCGCCCGCCCCTTCAGAGGGATCAGGATTATGAAGGGGCGGCTGCGATTTTTGGGGAGGACGCTTCATGTCCTCCCGGCTCCATGCATTCGCCTCCACAATGGAACGTCTGTAACGGAGTTTTATTCTGTTCCATTCTTCGATAGCATGCGCGTTCTCGTCATATTGTTCCTCTTTTCTCGGTGTGTGCTCCCTTATTTTCCAAAAACACTCTGACAGGTCCGTTTCGAGTCGGTTTAAATCATCAGTGGCGAAGTACTTAACATGGGGACCCACAATGCTTGTGTATTCGTCGTAAGTCAATCTGGCTTTCCTTATAATCGACTGGATTTCACCGAGGCTTTCTATCACTCGCTTCATCGAATCAAGGACAAGACGGCGATCCGGTAGGATGGGCGTATCGAACCAGTCGTTTTCGGTTGGGCGGCGAATATCCCCGAGAGGTCGTAATGCCGACTCCACGTGGGTGTCGAGCTTTTTCTCAGAAAAAGGAACATTAACATGCTTTTCAATGGGACAGCGCGCCTGTGCTAATGGAAGGTAGCGCTGCGCCATGATGAAGTTATCGGCCGGCAGTGCCACGCCGGGCACATACGTTTGGTACGCCTCCGCAAGATCCATGAAAGCATACTGCAAAAAATAAGCTATTTCTCGTTGACTGATTGGACACCACTGGTAATGATTAAGACGAAGCGTTTCCAGAGCCATCATCACGGCACGGTAGGCCACCCGGTGGGGAACCTTCATCAGATCGTGGGACCATGCATCTACGTAGA
>ML014331.1:0-27274 GCA_003615045.1 Caulochytrium protostelioides | reverse complement strand
GGCCCCTCGTTTGTCTCGATTGGCCCCTTACTTTTTCCGAAAGGGTTCGCTGCGCGTCCCATATGCCACTCGATGTGGCTTGTTCGGATCCACGCTGCCAACGCAGGAGACGTTCGCGACAACCCAAGAGCAGCTGGGTACAGAAAGAGGAAGCCGTTCGACGAAGAACGAGCCCTGAACCACACGTCCGTCTCACTGTAGAACGATTAAACGCTGGTCCTGCCCTGGCGTCCAGCTTTTTCGAACGTAGTCGGAGGATGGCTGTGATGCGTTTCAAACAGCCTCAGCAAGTTTGTGAACCGCAATCGCTATGCCGCGTTGAACATCCGTCTGGCCTTACCCGTCAGAGTAGCGGCGCTGTTCATTTCATGCCGCAACCCCGGGCACGACCCGCTGCTGCCCAAGGTCGACAAGCTCATCCGGAGATGAATCAGATGCCCTACTGCCTCCGTGGGGGAAACCTGGGGGTGCGCCAAGAAGGGCACAGCGTTCGTGTTAGGTCGTCTCCATTTGAACACTTGATCACTTGAACAAACGTTGTTTTGAATATCCCTTCTCGCACCAAGCCACGCGTCCTGACGAAAATACGACGACTCGCCCGTGGCCTGCGGCCATGCTTGGGGACCGCCGCCGACTCGCCCGCCCGCCGCCGCCACCGCCCGTCGGGCCGCCATTGGTCGGGACCACCGCCGCCAACCCTCTCGCGGGATCCGGTCCGATGCGAGCCGTCACGTGACGATACCGCGAGATACCACCACGTGGCAGAACCGGGGGACAGGCTCTTGGATGCCCTCAGAAGACGTGCCGAGACCGCCGCCGCCGCAGGCGCCGCAGTCGGGCGCGAGCGATGCCGACCGGTGGCGGTCGGCCTGCCGGCGGGCAGGACCCTGACGGCCCACGTGGTGATCGAACCGGTGCCGCTTCTCCCCGGCGGCCGCTTCCCCCCTCCTTCCCCGTCGCCCCGTATTGGACCCTCCGTTCCCCCGTCGCTGCTGCCACGTGGGCGCGCGAGGATGCCAGGATGGCGTCCACGGCCCCGCCCGAGCACGAGCCCGATGTCGAAGACCATCTGGCCGAGGAAATCCTCGACCTGTACAATGACTTCCCGGGCCTTGCGCACCGCTTCCGAATCGTGACTAAGATCGGCGAGGGCACGTTCTCGTCGGTGTACAAGGCCGAGGACCGGCTGTGGGTCGCGCGTCGGCGCGCGGCGAAGGCCGCTGCGGCCTTGGAGGTTGCCCATGACGAGGCCGCGCAGGCCCAGATGCTGGCGGAACGCGACCCGCAGCTCGACCCCGAGCATGTGGCACTCCACGCGGCCCACGCACTCGTGGCTCAGGCGAGCCACCACGTGGCGCAAGCGCAGGCCCAGGTCGCTGCGCTCGAGGCCAACAGCGGCGTCTGCCTGTGCCGGATGGTCGCGCTGAAACGCATCTATGTCACCAGCAGCCCGCAGCGCATCTACAACGAACTCAAAATCCTGGACGAGCTCGGCGGGCATCCGAACGTCGGCCCGCTGATCACGATTCTGCGCCACGAGGACCAGGTGCTGGCCGTGCTGCCGTACTTCCAGTTCGATGACTGGCGGCAGCTCCAGATCCGCATGGACATGGACCAGATCCGCTCGTACCTGCGGGCGCTGCTGCGGGGGCTGGCGCATGTCCATGCCAAGAACTACATCCACCGCGACATCAAGCCGTCCAACTTTCTCTACAATATGGCGCGTCGCACGGGCATCATTGTCGACTTTGGGCTTGCCCAGGAGGTCCGGTCGCCGACAGCCAAAGAGCGCGCGCAGATCGATGCCCAGGCCGCCAAGTATCCCGTGCGCGCCACGACCAACCTGCAGACGCGCATCCGGCGCATGTTTCCGGGCGCCGGCGGCGGGTGCTTTGCCAAGGATACACGGCCTTCGATCCGCGCGAACCGCGCCGGCACGCGCGGCTTCCGCGCCCCCGAAGTCCTCTTCAAGGTTGTCCACCAGACGCCCGTCGTCGACATCTGGTCCGTCGGTGTCATCCTCCTATCGCTGTTCTCGGGGCGGTTCCCCTTCTTCAACGCGACGGACGACCAGGAAGCGCTGCTCGAGATCGCCCATCTCTTTGGCCGCGAGGCGATGCAGGCCGCAGCGCGCACGTTCCGCCGCACCTTCAATACGAACGTGCCTTCCGTTTCAGATCCCGTCCCGCTCCGCACGCTCTGCCAGCGCCTCTGGTCCGAGCGATACCGCGACATCCCCGACGAAGGTTTCGACTTTCTCGAGCGTTTGCTCACCCTCAACCCCGCCGAGCGCCTCACCGCCGAGGCCGCGCTGCGCCACCCGTTCCTCGCTGAGCCCGAGCCCGAGCCCGAGCCCGAGCCCGAGCCCGAGCCCGAGCCCGAGCCCTCGTCCCAGCCTCGGGGCGAGGCCACCCCACATGACGGCAACCGTGATGGCGAGAGCGGCGGCGATGACAACCGCAATGGCGATGACTACCACCACGGTAATGGCAACGGTGACGGCGACGGTGGCGGTGATGGCCCAGCTCCGGGCAGCGACTCTCGGGAGGAAGACGCAACGACCGCGGACCACATGGGCAACACGGGTGTCGTGCCGGAGAGCGGGATGCCGCCGCGCCATCCCTCGGACCGCTTGCCGCTTCGCGCATCGGCCACGGCGGCCGCGGCGAACGCTCGCCATGCGCTTGCGCTGCCGTCGCAGCCGCACTCACTGCATTCACAGGATGCCACCACGGGCTCGCCCATGTCCCCGCCAATGCTGCCCCTGTCGCCACGACCCATGCCCGATCCAATTCCGGAAGTCGACGGTGTCGAAACGCATGCTCATGGCGATAGGGACGTGGGCCAGGATGGCGATCATCAAGATGCATCGGCCGATGGTGATGGCAGTGCCAATGCCGAGGCAGACGCGAGCGCGGTCATACGCAACGATGATGTGCAAGACAACGGGACTGGGACAGATGATGATGCGCAGAACCACGCGGAATTCGACGTGGCGAGTGGTCGTCCCCGGCGTGGCATACGGCGACGCCGAGGCGAGGACGACGAGGCCGATGGCGACGGAATGCCGGCCAGCAAGCGCCGTGCGCCACATCCGAAGACGTGACATCGCGCGCCGCGATTTTTTGTTGTCTCGAAAGGCGCCTCGCGCGCTGCCGCTAACGCGTGGTCGAATAAATAGAATACAGTCCCGATATACACTGAGTCGCGTCCGGCGTTCCAACGCCGGAAATCGCGAGGACGGCACGCTCCACGCTTAGCGCGTGTCGACGTCGACGACGTCGCCATACTTGTTTGTTCGCAGCAGCCCCTGGCGGAGCCCGGCTTCGAAGTCTTCGCGCGTGCGCGGCAGTTCGGTTGCGTCCGTCTCGCCGGCGACGGCGATCCCTGGCAGCGCTGTGCGGGTGCTGTGCCCGTTGCCTCGCGACGCGGCGACGGACGTCGCCGCGGAGGCGCGCGTCGCCGACGCCGAGGGCGCGATGGCCGTCGGATTGGACGATGCCCATGCGGCGTCGGAATCCGAGACGAGGCGCTCGCCTTCGACGCCGCGTGCCGAAGCGTCGCTGCCGTCGTCGTCCGTCCCCTCGATGGGCCCGCCCTGCTGGCGCAACTGCTCCCAGCGGTCGACGATCTGCTGCTGCTCGGGGCTGAACGCGCGGCGGCCGGTCGCGGACGGCCGCGCGAGCCCGCGGTCGCTGCTGGCCGCCATGTCGGGGGCATCCGCGCCCATCGCGGCGGCGCTCGGGTCGGCGGGCGCGAGGTCGTGGTCGCGGAAGATGAGGCCCTCGGCGCCGTCGCGGGCGTTCATCGCGGCGCGGATCGGCGACTGCGGCGGGAGCTGCATCTGGAGCAGGCCGGCGGCGCGGGACTGGCCGAAGCTGCGGCCAACGAACTCGCCGGCGAGCGCGCCGACGAAGAGGGTGAACACGCGGGCGCCGCGCGCGGCAGCGAAGCGCTTGGCCTGCATGCGGTAGACGTAGTACCACGAGGCGCCGATCCCGGCCGCGAGGCCTGACACATAGCACGAGAGAAAGGCGTTGCGCGCCGTCACGAGGGCCTGCTTCTCGGTCGGCGTGAGCTGGTAGTTCTGCTCCGCCAGCGCCTGCAGCGCGCGCTTGCGGGGATCATTCTCAGGCGTCGGTGACATGGCTAGAGTGATCAAGCGGTGGCGATGTGCAATGCGGGTGGTGTGCTGATGGTGAGAAAGAGCTCGGCAATGGTCGGCGATCAGGCAGAAGGAGACAGAGAGACGAGAGGAGGATGAGAAATTCACATAGAATGGCTCTGACGCGTTCCGTACGATCCTCTTGAGCGACGATAAGCGTTAAGCTTTTCCGTTGTTTCTGCACAGAGTTTGCACAATGCACATCAGCACAACCTGGCGGTCGCGTGGACGTGGCCATCGTCGTGGTCTGGCGTGCCAGGCCGCGTTACATCATTTCATCGGGGGGCGCCGCAATGGACCCCTTCCTCTTTCGACGCCGCGAGGGCGCATCCACCCAACCTAACGGGGCTCTCTCTCTCTTTTTCGAATTACGTTGCTCATTTTGAGTCCCGATTGACATGCCTCTCCAGTCGTTCAGGTAGAGGTCATCGCTCATGATTAGTTGGAAAAGTGCCGGAATGGATGGATACGGACGTTCCCGCAGACCGCTGTCTCTGTCATCTCTGTCAGCATCGGCCATTCTCGCACATAGATATGGGGAGTTCCACTTTTTCGAGTGTCGCACGTGTTTCGGCCGAGAGACCACGGGATCATCCGTCATCACGGACAGCCAATAATAAACATAAGGCGATGTGGCGGACGCTCGGGAAGCGGATCGACAGGGTCCTGCGGTGTGACCGTCTCACCACCGTCATGGCCCCGACGGGGGTCCGATCGCCGCGGCTAGCCATGCTTGGACGCCGCGCCACCCAACGGCGTGATCGAAGGGCGGCGAAGACAGGGCGGGGGCGGAGCAGCGCCGAGCCGAAGGAGGCCGCGGCGATGTCGGACCGCGCCTCGAGGCCTCATGTGCCGGCTCAAACGCATACCCAGGGCTCCCGCCATCACCCGCAGAGACATGAGACGAGCCGCGCGTCGGCCACGTGACCGCAGCGTCGTCTGGACGGGCCACAGCGGCCGGCCGCCCGCGGGTCATCGGTGTGCATCGCTCGTGTGCGTCGCCGACGACCGCGATTCGCCGCTGCCTCCCTCCTTTTCCTTGCTCGGGCGCCGTCGCTGCCGCTTCATTCCGGCCTCACGCCGCCCTGTGCGAAGTTTCGCGTTCCGCAGCCCGCCGATACTCGATCGCCGTCCGGTTGGGTCGACCTGTTTGCGTGAGTGTCGCACCGACCGCGGCACGCTTCCTCGCTCCGTCGTGACTCGCCACCATGAACGATCTCCGGTCGCTGTTGAATCGTAACGTGGATCCTGTCCGTATCGCTGCCCGGTCAGTGGATGACCCAAGCAGACAACACACCCATGACAAGCTTATGGCGAACGTCACTCACCAGACAATCCCTTCCATGATTTCTCTCGATCTCTCATGTTGTATATACCGTCATGATCATGACGAATCCCCCCCGACGTGAACTACCTGACATTCGTATCGCGGCAAATAGAGCGCATCCAGGTGGTGACGATGGATGGCCGTGTGATGCTGGTAAGCTTTCAATGAACCCCGTTGTCGCTACGCCATCCATCCGGATCGGATGGAGGGGATTGATCCGACTGATCGAATGGATCGCCATCCTCACCGATTCGGCTCTATCTTGGCATACTATGAATCCGTTGCGTGATGCGTGAATCGATTTGTGAAATAGGGCGAGCTGAAGGGCTATGACCAGTTGTGGAACCTGGTGCTCGGCAGTTGCGAAGAGCGGATCTTTGGGCCCGAGGGCACTGAGAGCGAGGCCGTCGGCGTGCACATGCTGCGCGGCGACAGCGTCGCCCTCGTCTCCCAGATCGATCCCGTCCGTGACCAAGCGATCCCGTGGGCGACGCTACCCGGGGAGACGTTACCGCCGTTCAAATAGGCGTCCCGCTCCGTCGACGATCGGCTGCAGGCCCGACTCCGTCGCACCGACGCGGCTCCCTGATATGAGCCGCCATCTGCATCGTCGTAAAGTATTGTCTTGCATGAGGCGATAGGTGGACCACCCCCAATGGCATCAACCCCAGTGCGTGTTCACCTCAGCGCGGGGCATCAACCAACCACCCCATGGGGACCTCTGGAGGTTCGAATCGAACTCTCCCCTGTATTTATTAAATTGTCAGTTTTCTATAGTTCGTGTCGTCATGAGCGAAAAGCTAAAGCGACGGAGGGCGGAAGGCGGAGAGCCGGATGACGTGTCCGTCCCGACAGAAGAGGGGGGATGATGGGAAGGGTTGTGGCCAAGCACGATCCCGCTCATCTTAAACCGACGGCCTTTCGTTCCGGCGCCGCCTTTGGCAGCGCCCCAGGTGCTTGGCCATGTCGGCCATCCGAGGATAGTTCATGAGACCCGCGACGGCCGACGGATCCGACATCAGCGACTGCGCCGTCGGGCTCATGGTGGGGTTGTACGTCATGGACTCCAGCTGTTACTCAGGTGACTCATTGTCGACGAAACCATCTTCATGAAGTCCAAGTTGGAGAGCTTGGCGCCGAGACCGCTTATATCGGGTATGCCGCCGGCACCACCGGCACCGCCGGCCGACATGTCGCCCGCGGCGACGGTGGAAGACTTGTTCACCATGTCCTCGGGGGCCGCATACCTTCCGAGTCACAATCAAGCCAACAAATGGCGGTGACATGGGCGATTTAGCGCCACAGCGATTCGTCATGATATCCGCTGATTCCGACGCGCATCAGCACCTCACAGAATCCATCGTCCTATAGCTCGACCGTCGATGATAACTTACGATGATCAGGAACTCTGTCGGTTGCCGTCAGTCCGGCCGTGCGCCATGGCCCCCAAATGACGCGACGGCGCCCCCCCGTTTTGGTATGATATGCAATCGCGCGGCCACGTCTGTGTCGTCGCGCCGCGACAAGGGTGCACTCGCTGGCTCGCCGCGCGATCTCGTCGGTTAACCCATTGACTTCCGGTGACATGATCAAAGCTATATGTACTGCGATCACGTCGATTACTCTCGGGGCTCTCGACGATCATGTTCGAGCACGATCCGAAGCGTTTGTATAATCAGCGTTAGCTGCCATACAAAACCGTCGACGTCATCGATTTCCGGACGCGTTTTCTTTCTCTATCGACCTCCTAGCACTATCTCCATCGTCATTTGCATCCGTGATGTCGTCCACCCCCAAAACAGACTTGACAATCCCGACGCTGTTCGGGCTCAAGGGCAAGGTGGCCCTCGTGACCGGCGGCGGGACCGGAATCGGCAAAGGTAAGGCATTGGCCACCTCGTGGCCCTGACATCAACCTCCCTAGCTAATACCTCTGATACGAGGGACGGCTTTCATCGTTCATGAGACTCACCTGTTTCACGCTCCTATGGTGATCTTAATTGTGTCATCATTTCCGGGATGCCGTTGTCGATGGTGGACAGATATGGCGCGCGCGCTGGTCCAGAACGGCGCCAAAGTCTATATAGCGTCGCGCAAGAAGGATGTCTTGGAAAAGACCGCCGCCGAGTTCAACCAGATGGGCCCGGGCTCGTGCCACACCATCACCGCAGACCTCAGCAACCGCGCGGGCTGCGAGGCGATGGCCAAAGCGTTTCTGCAGCACGAGTCGGCGCTCCACGTCCTCATCAATTGCAGCGGCATGACTTGGGGCAGCGAGCTCGAGAACTTCGACGAGCCGAACGGATGGGACCGGCTGATGGCGCTGAACGTGAAGGGCGTGTTCTATTCGACGACGGCGCTGCTGCCGGCGCTGCGCCGCGGCGCGCGCGGCAACGAGGACCCGGCCCGCGTGATCAATATTAGCTCCGTCGCCGGGATTGCTGTGAACGCCGCCAACAAGCTCTCGGGCGAGGGCCGCGGGACCTGGAGTTATAGCGCATCCAAAGCGGCGGTTATGCATCTGACGAGTGTGCTCGCGCGTCAGTTTGTCTACGAGCACATCACCGTTAATGCGATCCTGCCGGGCATCTTCCCGTCCAACATGACGGCTTATGGTCTCAAAAACAACCACGACGAAATCATCCGCCATCAACCCACGGGAAGATTCGGTTCTAGCGAAGATATCGCGGGCACGGCGCTCTACCTCTGCAGCCGGGCGGGCTCCCACGCCACTGCGAACCAGATCGTGCTCGATGGCGGCTCGCGTCTGGTGCCGCACCTGTAATCCATCCGGTGACAGACCGCGACGGATCATCCCTTGTATCGCACGTGCTCTGACAGGCATGTAACCTGTTTATAGTTTTTTTATTACTGAACTGTGACTGCAGCAGTCATCGGGGTCCGACCAGTCAGGCTTGCTGGACTTGCGCGAGGGGCATCTCCGCCAGGGCAACGATGGCGAATGCTAGACGTGCCGGACGCACGGCCTCCCCGCGCCGCGCCGCGGCCGCCGCTTTCTTTTGTCTTCTAAACGTCTCACTGTCCGGCCGTCGGCGTCGGCGGCCGACGCACCATCCGGGGCTAAGGCCGCGCTTGTCTCGGTCCTTGCCGGGGGCGCCCTGCCGCCGCCCCATGCCTCCCATGGCGGAGCGGGGCAGGGCGGATCGAGGCGACCGTGCTGCACGCACGGCAGCCGCAGGGATCCGCGACGTCCTTCCGACGCGCTGCGCGCGCCGCCGCGAGTGGTCCGAGGCGACTGTCGGGTCTACACAAGGCCACGCAGCCGCAGCCGCAGCCGTCGAGCGCCGCCGCCTGCTGGGCCTCGATCGCATGACGCTCCGCCCGCGCGTGGAAGCGACGCGTCCGGTCGGCGTCTCGAACGCGTCGTCGCCATCGCGGTATTCACCCCCACCCTATCCGCATCGCAAGCAGCCGCCGCTGCCGCCGCTGCCGCCGCTGCCGCCGCTGCCGATCGATTTTGCGGCGCATCGCCACGTCGAGACCGCTGCCGCTGCTGCGGCTGCCCAGCCGAGCCTCCCAGGCGATCCGCGCCGCCATGCCGGCCGCGCCGGGCCAACCGCCGGCCGACGCCGCCGACGCCGCCGACGCCGCCGACGCCGCCGCCCGTAGCGGTCCCGGCGACCCCCCATCGGCCGCCACCACGACCACCGTCGCCGCCGCGTCGCCCGTCGCGAGCTTTGCCACGGCGTCTGAAGCGCCCGTGCTCCCGCCGGCCGCCGACGCCACCGCCACAACGTCGCGCGCGCCTCACCTGCGTCGGAGTCCGCGGAGCCGCGCGGCCGCGCCGCCCGTCGCGACCAAGGCCCTAGAAGCCGGCGGCGAGACAGACGGATCGCCCGCCCGCACGGCGCCGTCGGCCTCGGCGAACGCCGTGCCGCCCATGACGCTGCCGTCGTCGTCCGCGCCAGCCGCGGCGTCCGACGCAGAGGTGGCGGCCACCCCGCCGACAGCCGCTGCGCAACCCCCCATCACGCCGTCCACCGGCACGCCGCCGGCCGACGCGGAGACGGCGTCGGCTGCCACGCGTCTCACGGACGCGGAGCTGGAGCGAGATCTGGCGAGCAAGGGCCCCGCCTCGCCGGCGCCGCCGGCGCCGCCCGCCGCCCATGCCGCCCTTGCGGGTGCCGTGCCCTCGCGCGACCCCTCACCGCCACGGATGCCTGCCGCCCCGTCCGTACCCGCACGCGCGCCCGTGACCGCGGCCGAGACGGCGGCCGCACCGTCGGCGCATGCCATTCTGGGCGAGGTGCTCGGTGATCTGCCGTCGGCCGGTATGGCCTTGACGACGGCGACGGCGGCCGCCGCGGCGGCGCCATCTGAGGGCCGCCGCGTGGGGCCTGCTGGCTCGGCGTCCGCCGAGGCGCCGCTCGTGGCGCAGCTGCGCCAGGAGCTCGAGAAGGTGCGGGCCGACCTGGTGCTGCGCCAGACCGAAGCGGACCACATGGCGCATACCGCCGAGTCGCGGCAGCGCGCGCTGAAGCAGGAGGCCGCCAGGTACAAGGCCCAGGCGGCGCAGCTGCAGCAGCGGCTGGACGAGGCCGAGCGCCGGCAAGCGACGACGGAGCGCGCGACCAAGACGGCGCAGGAAACGCTGGCATCGCATCGCCAGCACGCGGCACAGACCGAGCAGCGCGTGGTCGAGCTGGAGACGCAGAACCGCGGGCTCGCCCAGACGCTCGCGTCACGGTCCGAGGCGTGGGAGGCCGAGCGGCAGCGCCTCGAAAAACTCGCCGAGGGCAGCGACGGTCTGAAGGAAGAGCTGCGTGTCGCCCGCGACGCTGTGGACAGTCTGACGGCGCGCGAGCTCAAGGCCGCCAATGCACTCGCCGCCAAAGAGCGTCAGCTTGAGACGCTGCAGCGGAACGCCGCGTGGCTACAGGAGGAGCTGGACCGCCGCAACGAGGAAGCCGCCAAATACCGCGAGTCCAAGGCCGCCGAGCTGATGCAGCTGACCACGGAGTTGGAAACCAGCAGCCAGCGGCTGCGCGACGCCGAGGAAGCCCGCGGGGTGGCGGCGCAGCAGCTCGCCCGGCTCCAGGAAGAGCACGCGTCGCTGGTGCGGCAGCACGCGAGCGACCAAGCGCAGGCCCAGCTGACGGCCGAGCACCACTTGAAAGAGCTGACGTTGCTGCGCCACTTTGTCGACCAGAAGGACGATCTCCTGAACGACTACAAGGCGCGCGAGTCGCGGCTGGAAACGCAGGTGCAGCAGCTCCAGGAAGCGCAGACGCACCAGCAGCAGCGGGCGAAAGACCAGATGGCGGCGCTCGAAGCCCAGCTGGCGCACGAACGCGCCGTGGCGAGCGATGCCGAGGCGGAGCTCTCCCGGCTCCGGACCCTGTCTGCCGCGACGGCGGCGGATGCCAAGACCGAGCACGGCGAGGCGGACACCGCCGCGGTGCGGCGCTCGTCGCCGTCGCCGTCAACGGATCCGTCGGCGCGGCGGTCGGTGGCCGAATCGCTGAGCGCCGCGGCACAGTCCTCTGCCAAGTTCCGGACCTCGGGCTTGTCCATGACCGAAGTCACGTCGCAGTACATGGTCCTGCAGGACGAGCTGCGGACCGAGCGCGCCGAAACGAAGCGACTTTCGGATCTGCTGGACCACATTCTCAACGAATTGGGCGAGAAGGCGCCGATCATCCAACGGCTGAAGGAGGACTATGATCACGTGGACGCCGAGAACCGCCGGATTCAGGACGAGCTGATGCGCGCGATCGAGGCGCAGCGGATCCAGATGGACCGCGCCGACGAGCTCGAGACGCAGTACCGTACGGCGCGCAGCGAGGCCGATATGGCGCAGCAGGAGGCCCGCGACCTCAGCCGCCAGGTCCAGAGCCTGCTCGTGCGCTTCGACCCGGCCGCGGCTGAGGCTGCCCACGTGGCGCAGCCGCCGCCCTCCTACGAGGACGCCACCAACTCTGAGTCCCAGCATCTGATCACGGACCGCCTCGTGGCGATCGACGGCGTCCAGGCCCTCCAGGGCCAGAACCAGCAGCTGCGCCGCGCGTTACGTCGTTTGACCCAGCGCTACGAAGCGCTCGAGGCGAGCACGCGCGCCAGCTTGCAGCCTGGCGACCCGCACGACGCCACGGCTGCGAACCGCTCGGCGATGGATCCTGTGGCCATGCGCCAGCAGCTCCACGAGGCCGCGGTCGTCATTGAGGAGTTCCGTGAGAAGCTGCGCCACATGCAGCTCGGGCACGAGAGTCTGCTGCGCGAGCGCGACCAGTGGCGCCGCTTGGCCGAGAGCGGCGGCGCGCTCCCCGCCGCGGGCGCGCGGAGCGGCACGGTGCATGCCGACGACGGCAAGGACTACCGTACGCTGTACCGCGACCTGGAGCGGGCCTTCGATGCGTTCCGTCAGGAATCGTCGTCGGACCACAAGCTGATGCACAAGCAATACGAAGAAGCCGTGGCCGAGCGTCGCGCCATCACGCTGCAGGTGCAGCGCCTCAATGCGCGCATCGACAGCGACAGCGAGCGCTACACGCAGCTGCAGGCGCAGTATGACGCCAAGGCCCACGAGGCGGACCGGATGCGCGAGTCGGCGAACCGCATGGCGATGGTGCAGGTGCAACTCGACACGAAGCTCGCGGATCGCGAAGACGCCCTGCGCCTGCTGCAGGTGAAGCTCGATACCACCACGAGCGAGTTGGCGCACCATCGGACCGAGCTGGCGGTGCTCCAAGCCACGCACGAGCGCCTCGAGACGGAGGCCCGCGATGTCAAGCTCGACCAGAAGCGGCTGCAGGGTTTGCTGCGCGACGGGCAGCTGCTGTACGAGCAGAGCCTCGAGGCGGCGGTCGACAAATCTCACCGCCTCGAGCAGAGCCGCAAGCTGCTCGAGAAAGACCTCCAAGTCGCCGAAACCCATCGCCAGCAGCTCGCGAAGGACTATGCCGACCTCTCGAACCGCCACCAGAACGAAATGACCGAGGCGGCCGCCAAATATGCGACGCTGATGCAGGATTATGCATCCGTGAAAGAAGAGGCTATGAAAGCCCGCGTGCACAGCGAGACGCTGGAGTCCCGCGTCGCGGAGCTCAAGCAACAGCTAGCCGACCAGCAGGCCGAGCTGCGCGTGCGCCCGGCGGGTCGCGGCCACGCCCTGTCCTCAGCGGCTGGCGCATCGAACGCCAACGGGGGTGGCGCGGCCGCCCCCGTCGCGACAGAGGCAGGCGCCATGGAGACGGACGACCAGACCTATCGCTTGAACCAGCTGCAGCACCAAGTCGACACCTTGAAGGAAGACCTGCTCCTCGAGCAGCAGCGCGTGGTGACATTCCAAAACATCAGCCAGGCCGCGGAAGAGCGCTTGGCCGAGGTGAACGCCACGTACGACCATTTCCGCGCCGAGATGGAGCACGCGCAGCAGGTGGCGCAGTCGCAGCTCGCGGCCATGACCCACGAGAAGGATACCACGGCCGAGCGGCTAGCCGCCGCCGCCCAGGAAGTCGCGGCGCTGCAGACCCAGATCGACGCGATGGCGCAGCAGCGCCAACAGGCGGACCAGCTCCTCCGGGAGAAAGAGGCTGCCCTCGCGGAGCGCGAGCGCGCCGCACTCGAGACCCAGCACCAGGCCCGCGACGACGTCCGTCGGCAGCAGCGCGAGATGCTGGAAGCCCAGAGCAAGTATGAGCGCGAAGTCGTGGCGCATGGCGAGACGCTGCAGCAGTCAGCGCGCCTCAAGGCGCGTCTCGCGACCGTCGAGGACCAGCACACGCAGTCGCAGCGCGCCCGCAAGGAAGCCGAAGCCTCGGTGGCGCAGCTGAGTGCCGAGGTGGAGGTGCTGAAGCGCCAGCTGAGCGAGCACAACGCCGACACGGAGCGGCGGCTCGCGGTGCTGCGTGAGCAGAACACGATTCTGCTGGACCAGCTCGACAGTCTGTCACGCCAGGCGATGCAGATCCAGGCCATCCGCGACGGCACCGCGATGGAGACGGCGATGGGCGACACCCCGAGCGGCGACGCGGCCGCCACATCGCATGGCAGCCTCCAGGACGTCATTCGCTTCTTGCGAAAGGAAAAAGAGATGCTGCAGACGCAGTACAACATGACGGCCTCGGAGGCCGAGCATCTGCGCCACATGAACGCTAACATTCAGAAGAGCCTCGACGAGACGCGAGCGATGCTGAATGAAGAGCGGCAGCGCACGCAGGCATCCTCGCGCCAAGTCGCGCTGGAGAAGGAGCTGCAGGACAAGATCCAACAGCTGTCGCTCTTGCGCGAAAGCAACGTCACCCTGCGTGATATGGCGGACCATGCGAACAAGCAGGCGGCCAAGTATGAAAAGACGGCCGCGCAGCTCCGGTCCGACATGACGCCGCTGCGCGGGCAGATCGTCACGCTCCAAGCAGAGCTGGAAGCCCGCATGCTCGAGCAAAAAGCGCTCGAGGAGGACAATGCCCGATGGAAGAACCGCACGCAACAGATCCTTCAAAAGTATGAACGCATCGATCCTGTGGAGCACCAGGCGCTCAAGGACCAGGTCGCCGAACTCACCACTGCGCGCGAGCAGTACCTGGCCGAGCGCGCGCAGCTTCAGCAGGCTCACGCCACGGCCTCGACGCATGCGCAGGAACTCGCGACGCTGCGTGAGCAGAACGCGGCGCTGCAAGCCCAGCTGGCGACCGCGACCGCTGCGGTGGTCAAGGTCGACGAATTGACCGCAGAGCTCGCGACCAGCAAAGCTCGCATGGCCGACTTGGTCAAGCGTGCGAACGCGAACACGGACAAGATGCGCAACTCGATCAAAGAGCTGCGCACGTCCCTGGCGGCGGAGCGGCAGCGCAATAAGGACGCCGACACGGCGAGCGCGGCGACGCCGACCGCGGCCGTCGATGATGCGGCCGTCGCCGCGCGCATCCAGGCCGCCGTCGCTGAGGCGCAGGCCCAGTCCCAGGCGCAGCAAGCGGCGCGCGATGCTGAGCACCAGCAAGCGCTGCAGCGCGCCCTGCAGCAGACGGAATCCCGACTCCGTGCCGAAGCCGCGGCCCATGTCGAGGCGGCGCGCGTCCAAGCCGCCCGGGAGGCGGAGCAGCGGTACCGCGCTCTCGCTGCTGCGGCGTCGGCGGCCCGTGCGCCGTCTGCCCAGAAGCGTCTGCGGGCCGCCAGCACCTCCTCGTCGGCGCCGGGCGACGGCACCGAGGGCGACGCTGAGACCGATGCCGAGCCCGCTAAGCGGCAAGCGCTGATGGCCGTCGACTCGCCGGTTGCGACACCGGCCGCCAGCACGGCGATGCCGCTTGCAGCGCCGCCCGTCGCCACGGCCGCGACCGCCGATGAGACGACTGCAGGCACCGAGACCGACGTGCCGGTCGACGATCCGACAAATGATGTCGAAGTCGATGACGATGTCGATGACGGCCGCGCCGATGACGGCGCGGCCGATGCCGATACCGGCGGTATGAACGCCGACGGCGACGACGACGACGACGATGCGATCATGGACTACCAGGAAGAATCCGAGTCGGTGCCCATGACGCCGCAGGGCGAGATGCTCGACATGCCGAGCGGCGCGGCCTCGACGCGGTCTAGCTCGCAGTCTGAGCTGATCGAGGATGCCGCCCAGGAAACGCAGGAAGCCATGATGGGCGAGCCCGCGACGGCGAGTCCGGCCGCCAGCACGGCGATGTCCGCGGCGGCGCCGCCGGAGCCCGCCGTCCGGCCCGGCTCCGCCATGGCCGTCGCTTCGCCGGCCACCGCGCCGGCCTCCGCCGGCATGTCGACACCTTCGTCGATGGTCTCGACGCCCGTCGCTCCGCAGGCTCCAGCGCTGGCAGCCCCGGCGCCGGCGCGGCCCACGCTCGTCCCCATGCCGGCCGCGCCGGCCGTCGCGACGCCGCCGATGCCCATCAGCGCGCCGCGGCAGCCGCCGTCCCCGGCGCCCGTGCCGATGCCGCGGCCTCCCTCCGCGGCCCGGCGGAGCCCGGCGCCCGGCGCGCGCGCCTTGCCGCACCCCGCGGGTCCGCCGTCCGCGGGGCTTCCGCCTGCGCCGACCGCGCCGGCCTCGGCCCCGGGCGGTCTGCCCGCGCGTCCAACGCTCCCGCCGCCGCCGCCCGTCTCGGCGGCCGCCGCTGCCGCCGCCGCTGCGCCATCGCCTGCGGCGTCGCTGCCGGCGCGTCCGATGAGCGCCCAGCCGGCGACCCCGGCGGCCACGACGTCGCCGGCGCCGCCCATGCCGCCGCGCCCGACGCCGCTGCCGCTCCCCGGCCGCGCCAAGCCGACCGCCGAGTCGGCCAACGCCATGCTTATGCGCAAGCTCGCCGCGCTGAAGCAGGCGAAGCCGCCCGCCGCGGCTGGCGGCGCCCCGAGCGCGCCGGCGTCGGTGCCGTCGTCGTCGGGGACGTCGACGCCGCTTAATGTCGAGGCCCCGGCCTATGTCCCGCAGCAGCGGCGGCCGTCGGGGCCGCTGGCCGGCGCGCCGGCGATGCGCGGCCGCGGGCAGGCGCTGCCGGCGCGTCCGGCGCCGGCGCCGGCACCGGCACCGGCTCCAACGCCGACGCCGACGGCGGCACCGGCGCCCATGCCCACGCGCGGCCGGGGCGGGGGCCAGGCGGCGCGTGGCCGCGGCGCGCGTGGCCGTGGTCCGCCGCGGCCGGCCAAGTCATAGCGCATCGTGCTGGCCGCATGGTGCTGGTGGGCCTGGCGCTCCTCTTTCTGAAGGATACATCTGATTCCTCGTGCCGATGGATGCGGCCTTGCTCGGCCGAGCCGCGTTCGCTGATGGATCGTGCTGGGCGTGGCTTGGGCGATGGCGAAGGGCGAAGGGCGAAGGCAGGTGGGGACGGGTCTTGCTGGGATGCCCGCGTGGCGCCCGGCGGCGAGGCCGGCGCGTGGGCAAGGACCGTCGCGCCCGGGTGATCCTGCCGGGCGTCGGGTCGATCCGTCACGGGCGCCCGAGCCGATGCGGAGGAGGACCAGGAGGAGGAGCATATACGCGTTGGTATCGACGGCGATCGCCATCGTCGTGGGTCGTGGCGATGGGACATCGTAGCGAGGATGATCGGCACGGCCGGCCGCGCGTGCACGGTCGTCGGTGGCCGGTGAGACGGGAGTCCGGCGACGGCCTTCTTGACGCATGCCGCCGTTGTCTCTGCCCACGTGACGCGTATTGCTTGGTCTCTTGGCCGATTGGTCCCGTTGCCCCGTTGTCTTGTGACCGATTTCTCTGTCCACGCCCTGACCGATCCGCCCCCCCACCCTATTGAGACTTGACTGACGCGTCGTTTCCCCCGGACGGCCGTGATAACGCGGCGCGATGGATGTGGACTACGCGGTGGAGCCGTTCCTGCAGCAGCAGGCGGCGGCGGCACCGGCCCAGCTGAAGCCCTACTATGCGCAGTTCGCGGAGCTGCACCGCAAGAAGCTGTGGCACCAGCTGACGGTGGCCGTTCAGCGCTTCCAGGCCGAGGCCGGCGTCGCGCCGTATCTGCTGCCCCTCTATGAGCACTTCATCAAGGACTTCGAAAAGAAAATGAACCCGATTTCCTTAATCGAGTTTCTGACGCAGACGAGCCATACCCTCAACGATCCCGTGAAGGCCCACGATCTGCTGTCGGCGCGCGCCGACAAGCTCCGCGATGACGCCCACCACAAGGACGCGTACGTGATGGCCTCGGCGGAAGCCGCGAGCCACGATCTTGCCGCGGGCAACCTGGAGCGCTGCAAGGCCGTCATCGAGGCCTGCCGCATCGTGCTCGACTCGCTGCCCAGCGTCGAGCCCCGCATCAACGCAAGCTTCTACCGTGTGGCGGCCAACTACTACAAGGTAACGTGGCTGCCTTTGATACGCCTGCCGGAACAACCGACGGCCCGTCGTGGATCGTGATCCGTTCAAGACCTCTTTTGCTGTGGTGTTGACTCACCGTCATCTTTTTTTTTTCTTCTCTGATGCGATGTTCATAGGCCAAGCAAGCGTACCCGCAGCACTACCACAACGCGCTGCTGTTCCTGTCGTCGATCAACCTGTCGGATCTGTCGAAAAGCGAGCAGCACACGCGCGCGTATGAGCTGACGCTCAGCGCCCTGCTCGGCGAGGGTCTCTACAACTTCGGAGAGCTTCTCCAACACGCGGTCCTGCAAGCGCTGGTGGGTACGCCCCACGAGTGGCTCTACCGCCTGCTGTTCTGCTTCAACAGCGGCGACATGGACCGCTTCAACCAGATCGCGGCCACGAAGGAGTATGCCGGCGAGCCGGCCCTCGTCAACCAGGAGGCCTTTCTCCGCCAGAAGCTGTGCTTGATGACGCTCATTGAGTCGGTGTTCAAGCGCAGCAAGCTCGAGCGTGGCCGCATCTCCTTTGACACCATTGCGCAGGAAGCCCGCGTGCCGCTGGATGATGTGGAGCATCTCGTCATGAAGGCGCTTTCGCTGGGCCTCATCCGCGGGCTGATCAACCAGGTCGACCAGTACCTCTCGGTCGCGTGGGTCACGCCGCGCGTGCTCGACAAGAGCCAGATCACCTCCATGCGTGACCGCTTCGCCGCGTGGGAGACCAATGTCCACAGCTGGGTGGGCAACCTCGAGCGCTTCGAAGGCGCCAAGGAGATCTTTAGCCGTTGATCGCTGGTCCGATGCCCGGTGATCGCTAGAATCGTCTCGATGGTCTCGCTCTCGCTCTTTCTCTCTCTTTCTCTCGCTCTCTCTCTCTTTTCTGACCGATAGGGTCTCTCTGATTGATATAGGATATGTGGATGTTGCAATCAAGCGTCAGCGGGAAGGAGGACTGAGGATCGCCAGAGGCGGTCGCGTCGTCCCCGACGGGTCCTCGTCATCCTGGCGCGCCGCCGCGTGTTGCCTGGAGAGGCGCCGCTGCGCCACATGCCGTGCTCGCCCGGACCGCCGCGGCGAGCGGCGCGGGGGACAGCGGTCGGTATGCCATGCCACGCACGCCGCGGTCGGCCGGGCCGGCACGGCGGTCGAGCTCCGCCCACGCGCGGGACGTCGGCGTTGCCGGTTGGACGCCGATCCTTGCACGTGCGCCTTCCCAGGAGGTCGGCTCCCGCGCACCGGCTTCAGCAAGGGCGTCCGTCACGGCGGCCTGTGCTTCGGTGGCGCCGCGCCGCGCGGGTTCAGCCATGGCATGGCATGGCGGCGCGGGGTCGCGCATGACATCGCCCACGACGCCTCGTGGTGGACGGTCAACAGCGTTTCCAATCGCCGCGTCGCTCCTATGCGTCGTCGTGGTTCGACCGCCGAGCCGCTCTCAGCATCCCGCCGTTCCTTCCGCTGCTGGCGTTCTGCGCGCTGCCGGCCAAGGTGGCCATCGCTGCGCATCACGCCGGTGCTTTCAGTCCGAGCGACCCCCGCATCCCCCGTCCATCGCCGTTGCGCCGCTTGCCATCGCGACGCTCGCCATCGCGGCGCCCACGGCAGCTTCCAACAGCGGACGGGCATTGCCGCGCATCGGCTCGCCCTCGCCGGGTCCATTGCCCATCGCTATCCGACCTGACGCAGCAGCGTCGGGCGAGCACGCGTCTGCAGCGACCGGCCCCGGCTCCCGGCTCCCCGCTCCCCGCTCCCCCCCAGCCGTTCTTGACGGTTGGCCGTCAGCGCCATGACGCGCTACCACTGCGCATGCTGCAACATCGTCTGCGCGCCCTCGGCGTCCGCAGACGACCGCCGCCCGGACTCCAACGGCGATCCGGCCGCCCACGCCGCGCAGGTCCGCCATGCGCTCGGCCTGGACGCCACCGACAGCGCTGACGGCGCCGACGGCGCCGGACCCGCAGCGGCCTCGCCACCACACAGCGCATCGGCACGGTCGTCGGCTCCCGCGTCCCGGCAGGCCTCTCAGCAGCCCGCGAGCGCCGACGGCGCCGAGGCGGCCCTGATGATCCGCGATAACGCGCCGCTCCTGGACCCGTCGAATTGGGACCGCGTCATCCTGACCGACGCGGATGCCATCCACATCGTAAGTCATCGACCTGGTGTGAATGACCATGCTCTCGCGCGACGACGCGATGCTCACGCTCTTTCTTTCTTTCTCTGGTTGGCTACCACCGCCGTGTTCAGCGTTATGCGGAGCTGGCCAAGACCCTACCGATCCGGCACGGCCGCGCGCTCGTCGTTGCGTGCCTGTTTTGCCGCACGCCGGTCTTCGCCACGGCCTCGCGGCCCATGACCGTCGCCGAGTCGACGCTGGACGCCAAGACTCTCTTGCGGGACCGCGCCGATCTGTCTCGTCCCGTCGCTCTGTACAATGGCCTGGTCGCGACCGAGGTCGCGGTGGACGCGGATGGAGTGGTACCCGCGACGCCGCAGTATGCCGCGGCCCTGCACCTCGTCGTGCCCGACGACGTGCAGCGCAACCCGCACATGACGCCCGCGGGCCGACAGGCGGCCGAGGCCGCGCTGGCGCACGCTGTGACGCAGTACAAGGCCACGCTGACCCAGGCCATGCGCGCCGACATCGAGCAGTACCGCATGCAGCAGGAGGCGCGGCTCGAGCAGCAGTTCCGCCAGGCCGGGCAGGACTACCGTCGCGCGCTGCGCGTGCTGATGGCGCTCGCGCCCGACGTCGTGGCCGCCAGCTTGGCCGACCCCGGGTCAGCGCCGCCGTTGCCGGCCTCGACGACGGCGGCGGCGGCGGCGGCGGCGCCCGTCGACCGTCCCTCCAGCAGCCCGTACGCCACGCGCTCGTCCGGCGCTGCCGGCGTCAGCAGCACGTCGGGCAGCAGCGCGGCCACCGGCGGTCTCTCGAATCTGGCGCCGACGTCGGCGTTGTCATCGTCGCTCAAGCACGGCAGTTTTCTCAACCTGGCCAACGCCGGCTTCAAGTCGGCATCCGTCTCGTCGAGCGACCTGGAGCAAGAAACCGAGTCGGTCTCACGGTCGCCCCGCGGGCCGGGTCTGAGGGGCACCCGTGGTGATGATGACGATAACGATGACGACGACAACGACGACGAGGACGACGAGGACGAGGACGACGAGGACGACGAGCACGACGGTGCGGATCCGCGGTCAGCGCGATCGAGGCCACGGTCGGGCGAGCCGATGCTGCGGAGCGGAAGCAGCACGACGGCCGTCTCGCCGGCTCTGGCCCGTGCCAGCCCGCGCGTACTGACGGCCGCACTGCCGAGCACCACGCTCCCGCGCAAAGTCCACTTCGCGCCGGTCGAGCCGGCCGCCGTCACCGTCGCGCCGCCGCCGGCCGCGGCGCCCGCCATCACGCCCCTGCCCGCCACGGCCTTCGCCGCCGCATCCCCGGCAGACGTCCTCCCGCCGGCGCCGGACGACCTGCCGGAACCCGACACGCACCACCAGGAACCGCTCTTCCATGTCGACGGCTTCGAGTCCCCGGCCGATGCGGCGATCGACTCGGAGAGTGACGAGGACGACGAGGACGACGACAACGACGACCGCGCAGGCCATCTCGAGGGCGACGGCGACGACGGCGACGACGCGGCCGTCAGCCAGCTGTCGTCGTCGGCGCCGATGCGGATCCCCCCGCGGTGGGTGACCCCGCGCGCGCAAGCAACCGCCGCGGCGGGCGGCGCCGTGGCGCCCGACGGCAGCATCCTCCCACCAGGCGACGGCGCGGCGGCGGCCCCCTCCGACGCTGACGCCGTCGCCACGCCCACCGCGCTCGACCCCGCTTCCTCGCCCGAGTTCATGGCGCCCCACATCTACAGCGCCAGCCAGCGGCCCCATGAGTTGCAATTCCCGCCGCCGCGGCGTCCGCCGCCCGTCGACATGTAGCGTGGGTGAGGCAGACCCCTGATAAGTCATGAACACGTCGACGGTTAGGAGGGTGCTAACCGTGAGAGTTTTACGTGATGAGAGAATCAGCGATGCCTTGCGAAACTGCAATGCATCGGGATGGCGGAGACGAAGAGACGGGACGACGACGACGGGGGACTAGGACTGGCCGCGCGCGGCGCAGCGCTGCTCATAGGCCGTCCACCCGGCGGCGCGGTAGCGTTCGGCCTGCTCGGCCCAGGTCTCGGGCGCGCCCGCGTAGATCCCGCGGCCGACAATGATGATATCGCCGCCGTCACGCACGACGGCGTCTGCGGGAGTGCGGTACTGCTGCCCGAGGCCGTCCCCGCCGGCGGCGAGCTTGACGCCGGGCGTCATGACCATCGCGAGCGGCGGCGGCGGCGCTCCCGCTCCCGTTCCCGCTCCCGTTCCCGTTTCCGTTCCCGCGTCGGCGGTCAAGGCGCAGGCGTCCGTGTTGGGCGAGGTCTGCGCGATGTACCCGATCACGAAGGCCGGGAAGCGCTGGGCCATCGCGACGGCGGCCTCGCGGTACCCGGGCACGTGGGTGAGCGCGCCCTGCGAGGAGAGCTGCGCGATCATGAGACAGGCGCGGTCGTCGACGTGTGCCGGCGGGACGCCGGCCTGGAGCCCCGAGAGGATGCCGTCGCCTGGGAGCGCGTGGCAGTTGACGATGTGGGCCCAGTCGGCGATGCGGTAGACGCCGTTCGTGTACTGCAGGCGCACCGTGTTCCCGATGTCGGCGAACTTGCGGTCCTCAAAGATGAGGAAATCGTGCTTGTCGCTGAGCGCGACCAGCTGCGCCGCAAGTGCGTCCGTGAAATCGTCAACGATGTCGATGTGCGTCTTTAGCACGCAGATCAGCGGGCCCAAGACGTCCGCGATCTGGACCAGTTCGGCGGCCGTGGTCACATCCGCCGCGATGCAGAGATTCGTCTGCTTCCGCGCCATCAAGCGACACAAGCGCCGCGCCAGCGGATGCGGTGCCAGAGCCGCGCGCTGCTCATAGGTGAGCTGGGTCCACAACGCCATCGTGATGGATCGTCGTCGTCCGAAGCAAAAGCGATCAGTGTTTGATCAGAAACAGACGTATCAAACGGAGTTTGGTGATAGGAGGGGGCGCGAGCTCAACGAGGGATGAGGTCGTCGCCTGTGTTATTGGCCCCTCCGCGTTATTTTTCCCAATCTGCCCTCCATGACGCATGACACATGAGAGGATGTCAGATCGCATGATTCGCATCGCTGGGGCATCCAATCGCGACTAGGTCCGCTCCAACGCCCTTCTTCATGGTTCCAGCATGACGGTCCATCATCATTATCGACCGTCCGAATTATCACATGAGGTGGCGATTTTACGGCGCTGGACTCGCGCCTCAACGTACCGGGTTCGCTGTCAGGGCGGCCGTTCCGTGGCACGCCGCCTTCACAGGGCCCGGATAGCCAAAACGGGCAGGCCACGCGCGCTGCGCCGCCACGGCGGTGATTGTGGCGGGGAAGGGCGAGGACTTCCCGAGATTGGACCCCATGCTTGAGTCCGCCATAGGCTAGGCTTGAAGACCGGCGAGCAGGCGGGTCCCTGGATCCGGAAGCTTATCAGTCGATTTGCGCGTCACAATGACGGATAGCCATTCATGCACCGCGAGAGGCGATGTATGTCATCGTGAGCTAACGAGTCCGTGACGACACTTCGTCGCCAATCGCGGCCATCTTTTGTTTCTTTCTCGTGAAATCCCTTTGTTTACCACGCCACGTGTCGAACCGGCGATCTCCTCGTCGGCATTGGCTATTCGTATTTTGCCGAGTTTTCTTGCTCTGCCCCCTGCTGAGCACCGCCAGGATGGCGTCGCCGCCGGCTCGCGAGTCGCCTGAGCTGGCGCTTGACAAGCCGGCCGAGATCCAGTTTGCCCGGTTCTTCCGGTCGCTGCCCCAGGCGTCGACGCCGACCGTGCGCCTCTTTGAACGCAACGGCGGGCAGTTCCATACCGTGCACGGCGACGACGCCTGCTGCGCCGCCGACCACGTCTACCGCACCGCCGCGGTGCTGCGCCACATGGCCGGCGACGAGGCCACCGGCCTGGCCACGTGCTCGCTCTCGAAAGCGAACGCCGTCGCCCTGCTCAAGTATGCCCTGTTCGAGCAGCTAGCCCGCGTCGAGGTCTGGGCGATGCCGGAGTCGGCGGCGGCGTATGGCCGCAGGGAGTGGCGCGTCGTGAAGACGGCGTCGCCGGGCCGTCTGGCCGAGCTCGAGGACTGGCTGTACGGGGCCGCGGCGTCCGACACCGTCGCGACGATCATGGCCGTCAAGGTCGTGCCGGACGGCGCGAACCACAAGGTCGGCATCGCCCTCATGGACGCCACCAGCTCCACGACCCTGTCGGTGGCGGAGTTTGTCGATAGCGATGGCTTCAGCAGCCTCGAGGCGTTGATGGTCCAGACATCTTGCCGTGAGGCGCTGATTCCGGACGACGTGAAGAGCCTCGCGTTGCGGCGCGTGCGGCAGCTGCTCGAGCAGGCGCAGGTCATGTATACGCCCCAAAAGACGGCGCAGTTCGCGGCCAAGGATGCCGCCGTCGACCTTGCCGTGCTGCTCGGCGTTGAGCAGCTGACGGATGTCAAGCAGGTGCCCATCGACCAGATGTCCGTGGCGCTCGCCGCGGTGGGGGGGCTTCTCGCTTATCTCGATCTGCGCGGCCGCGAGGATATGGCGGGCCAGTTTACGCTTCAGCAGATCCATCCCTGTCACTTCATGCGGCTCGACAGTGCCGCCGTCGACGCGCTCCACCTCTTTCCGCCGGCCCGCGCCACGGCCGCCATTAAGGAAAGCGCGAGCTTCAACACGAGCACGCTCAACAAGAGCGCAAGTCTCTATGGCTTGCTCAATCACTGCCGCACCCCCCAAGGCAACCGCTTGCTATCGCAGTGGATCCGGCAGCCGCTCTTGGATCTACCGCAGATCGAAGAACGTATGGACGTCGTGGAAGCGCTGGTGGAGGAGACCCAGCTCCTGCAAGCGCTGCACGGCACCCACTTGCGGATGCTGCCCGATCTGATGCAGATCGGCAAGAAATTTCACCGCGGCTCGGCCACGCTCCAGGACGCTGTGCGCATCTACCAGGCCGCCATCCGCTTGCCGTCGCTGCTGGAGGCCGTGGCCGATTACCAAGGCCCGCACGTCGCCGTGCTGGAGCGCCTCTTTCTCGGTCCCATCGGGCAGAGCGCACAGCAGCTGGGAAACTTTGAAACCATGATCGAGCGTACCATCGATCTCCATGCGCTGGATCGCCACGAGTTCCTCGTGAAACCCGATTTCGACGCCAACCTCGCTCAGATCGCCGGGGAGATGAAGCGGGTCTCAGCAGCCTTCCGCCCGGAAGCTGAGCGAGTCGCCGACGCGCTTGGCTTCGAGCTCGACAAGAAGCTCCGCTTCGAACACTCGCCCATCTACGGCCACCACCTGCGGTTAACGCGGACGGACGCAACCAAACTCCGCAACAAGCCAGGTTACATCGATCTCGCTACCCAGAAGGCTGGCGTCCTCTTCACGACGAAGCCGCTCAAAGCGCTGAATGAGAAGCACGCCGACCTCCAAGCCACCTACAACCGTCTCCAGGCCAGCTTAGTCCGCGAGATTCTGGAGATCACCAAGACGTATCTGCCGGTGCTGGAAAAGCTCAATGGCCGTATCGCGCATCTGGATGTCCTGACGGCGTTCGCCGTCGCAACCGTCCGCGCTCGGATCCCCTATGTGCGCCCGCAGCTGCGACCATGCCACGTCACGGCCGCCGACCGCCGCATCGTGCTCCGGGCCGCGCGCCACCCTTGCCTCGAAGCGCAGGACGGCGTCAACTTTATTCCGAACGATGTCGAACTCGACCATACCGCCAACGAATTCACCATCATCACGGGGCCCAACGCGGCCGGCAAGTCCGTGTATATCCGCCAGATCGGCGTCATTGTCGCGATGGCGCAGATCGGCTGCTTTGTACCGTGCCGCGACGCCGAGATCACGCTCGTGGACGCGATCCTCGCTCGCGTCGGGGCGGGCGACTCGCAACTGCGTGGGATCAGCACGTTCATGGCCGAGATGCTCGAGACGGCGAGTATTCTTTCGTCGGCCACGAAACAGAGCCTGCTCATCATCGACGAGCTCGGCCGCGGCACCAGCACCTACGACGGGTTTGGTCTCGCGTGGGCCATCAGCGAGTGGGTCGTCAAGAAGATCGGCAGCTTTGCCCTGTTTGCGACCCATTTCCACGAACTCACCGCGCTGGCCGATGTCTATCCGCAGATCGTCAACCGCCACGTGCAAGTCGCCGTCACCGACGACGCGATGGTCCTTCTTTACCAGGTGCTGCCAGGCATCTGCGACCAAAGCTTCGGCATCCACGTGGCCCACTTGGCACGGTTCCCCGAGCGCGTGATCGAGCTCGCCAAGCGCAAAGCGCTGGAGCTCGAGAACTTCGAGCTCTCTATCCTCCTGGATCGTCAGACCCAATCGGACGATCGCCACGTCACAAGTGAGCCCAAGACGGTGGCAGAACCCGCATCCACGTCCGTCGCCGCCAAGAAGCAGCGCTTGTGGAAAGCCAATGCGGATGTCATTCGGGAAGGTAACGACCTGATTCGTCAGGTCCTGGCAGACTTTGCCGCCATCGAAGCGTTCCCCGATCTGAGCGACGACGAGCGGCAGGAACGCATCGCGGCGCTGCGTGAGAAGTACGCTGACCGCGTGGCCGGCCAGCCCTTCTGCCAGGAAGTCTTGTCGGCGTTCTGATCTGCTTTCATGCCAAATTCAAATATATTTCTTTAGAGCACACAGCTATGGGTATGGCCATAGATAATTCTAAAACAAAGAAGCGTTCGGTGTCATCGGTGGTCTCAGCCAATAATCTATGGAACCGGGTATTCACAGCGACACGCCGATCAATCCCAGAGTGACGAGAAGCGACCACGCCAGCGCGATCCGCAATGCTTCGGAGGCGTCGTGACGCGATCGGGCGCTCGAGATATTGCCAAACGTGATCGCGGTGGGGATCTCGGTGTTGAGCTCGTTGCGAACGGCGCGCCAGTTATTCGTGGTAGCCGTCCTTGTGCTAGTGCTTCGGCTGGAGGAAGATGCGACAGCGGTGTGGGTCGTCGCGGTCCTGGTTGTCGGGCGGTCTCCCGCAAGCGTCGAGCTGCTGACCGGTGACGCGGTGATCGACGAAGTCAGTAACGACGGGGAGCTGGCAGCCGCAGTCGTCGTCATCGCCGATAGGACCGTGGACGCCGCTTCCTCCCCCGTAAACGCCGTCGTTACTTCGACAGCGGACGTCGTTGTGGCTTCCTGGGCAGTGGACGTCGTCGTGGCTTCATCAGCAGTGGACTTCGTCGTCTCGAACGATGACGTCGTCGTTGTGATAGCTGTCCTTGTAGTTGCACTAGTTGTCGTCGTCGCCGTCATCGACGTCATCGACGTCGTAGGAGTAGAAGTAGGAGTAGGAGAAGGAGTAGGAGTAGGAGTAGGAGTAGAACTAGAACTAGCGGATTTCGGGGTCGCATTCGCGGGTTCGGACGTCGTTGTCGCTTTCTCTACCTTAGATGTCGTCGTCGCTTCCTGGGCCATGGAAGTCACCTTCGCCTCTTCGGTAGCGGACGTCGCTGGGGCTTCATCAGTCGTGGACGTCGTCGTCGCATCATCAGCGGCAGACGACGACGTTAGTTCATCAGCAGTAGACGTCGTCGTCGCTTCATCGGCTGTGGGCGTCGTCGTTACTTCATCAACAGTAGACGTCGTGGTCGCTTCATCGGCTGTGTTACGTCGTTGTGGCTTCCTCGACAGTGGACGTCGTCGTTGCTTCATCAGCAGTAGACGTCGTGGTCGTTTCATCGGCTGTGGACGTCGTCGTTGCTTCATCAGCAGTAGACGTCGTGGTCGCTTCATCGGCTGTGGACGTCGTCGTTACTTCATCAGCAGTAGACGTCGTGGTCGATTCATCGGCTGTGGGCGTCGTCGTTACTTCATCAGCAGTAGACGTCGTCGTCGCTTCCACGACTGCGGG